>JANHGB010047975.1:0-46694 GCA_026283785.1 Coracopsis vasa
TTCAGCTTTATTACCACAATAGTACACTTTCCAGTGTACAATTACTCGTTGTCATGGAAAGGGACTTTGAAGATTTCTCTTATTTTGGATGCTGCAAAGCATGCTTAATTTAAGTAAGAGGTTGTGTTTGATTTTTTCTTTCCATATTACTATTACCTAGTTTTTTATACAATCGTCAGCCTGGTATCCAAGTTCCCCTTAGATAAGAAAAAGAGAAAAAAAGAAACACACTGAACAAAAAGCAGCAGCCAAAAGATGAATATATTATTTATTTTTTTAAGTCATGTAAGTTCATAATGTGCATTCTTTGATAAGGAATGCTCTTCAACTAAATAATTCTCAACCTTGGCAAAAATGCATTTTTTTAATCGTTCTTTTTTTTTTTTTTCACTCAAACATTTGTACAATGAGTAACAAAGTCTTTGCATCTAAATCTGAGTAGGAACAGAATTTGGCAAATCTAATTCCTTCCTGGATTTTCGCAGCTCTACTTCCTTTAGGAAGTTTTTAGTCAATGGGAAACAAAGGCTTATTGAAAGGATTAAAGTTACAACTATTCTCTTTGTTTTAAAGCTTCAGTCACGGTTTTCCTCTAGTAAACAACATTTGCAATTAATAAAACTTCTAAAAAAACAGGAACTTTGGTACGTGCTTATGATAAGCAGCAGGATTTCTTTTAACAGATCTCTATACAAAGGTGTAGTCTTTTTAAGTTACGACAATGATAACAATTGAGTTTTTCAGTACATTTTAGAAGTGTTCCTTCTGATAATCTCAGGACCACATGCTCTACAGTCAGGGATGGGCAAGACGTTTAAATAGGTTGTATCTTGTCAACAGTGTATTGTGTCCCAAAATGATTTCAAATAGCTGCAAACAACTCACATTTCATATCAGGCATAAACCTAGTAATCATGTCTTACACAATGAAATATCTATGCACATTGGACATACACTGCTGCATATATTTATGAACTGTTACCCATAAATTGTTTATTGTTTCCCTTATGGGATGCTTGAAAAAGTCATTTGGATAGCAGTTATCTCTGCATGAATAAGAACACATGGACTATTTAATCTTTATAATTTATCTTTTACTGGTTTTATGTCATGAAATATCTTATGAATATTTTCATATTTATATCAGCTATACTTTTCTTTCTCACTTTGTGTGTTTACTCCCAAGGAATTATCTCCTGTCAGAGGCAAACTGAGGGAAACATTGTAACTTTGTTGACAGGCCTCCCTGGAGGGCAGTGTGGAGCTGCAGGATGATGGGGACTGACTGTTGCAGGAGACATTTTGTGAACAGCTCAACTATTGTTCTCACCCAAGTGTCCAGTTCTTTTTCTGGGGTGGCTTATGTCCAAAGGGTGCCGAAAACAGCAAACTAGAGATTAAAGAGGCTGCAGTTCTGGCTGGCCCCTGAAGCGCAAGCGCATTGTTATTTCTTACATGCCATTTCTCATTTACAAAAAGCATCTTAAGCCATTGTCCTTCTGATTATAACTTTTACACTTTTATCTCATGTGTAGACGGAGTATCTTTGCTAACCTCTAACCCACAGTCAACTTCTGGTGAAGTTACAAAACTTTAGAAACAGAAGTTTTTAATGGGAACCCTGACTCAGAGTTTACTTCAGCAAGAGGAACAGTGGTCTGTTATCAATAGAATGTGACTCAGGCACCAACAGTAAATCTGATCTTTGAGATTGTCCTCTAAGAGTAAATGTTCTTTGTTGCTGTCTGAAACAAACAAGAAACAGAGATGAGTCATCAAAATGATTAAATGTGACACAGCAGATATTAAATACTATTTTTCATACATTTTTCTACAGCAATGATGGACTATTTTGTAAACAAAGTGTGTTATTAATTAAGGGTGCTACACAAGACATTCTGAATGTATACCTTGAATCAGACGGTGAAGATAGTCACATAGAAATTTGTAGCTTAGTATAAATGGACAGACTGATTCCTAGAGGAAATAAGCGTTAGCATGAGAACAACAGCTGAACTAAAATCCCATAAGCCAGGAAAACCAGCTACACAATTACACTAACAGGTGGTTGGTTTCAAAACAAATTTCAAGGTCTGACAGATCTGTGCACCTGCTTTGGGCTGATTTCTTTTAAGGACTTGGATTTGGCATGAACCATTGATAAAAAACATAATTCCTTGTGTCTGAGAAAAAAAGTCATCACTACCATATAAAAATGATAAACTAATAAAACTTTCTTACAGTAGTACTTAGCCAAAAGGTAATGGGGGTCATCCTGCATACTCTGTCTTTATAGCATAAGCTTTTCTCTACCAGGTCTACTGGGCAAACACTGTTAGAATCAAACCTCTCCTGTAAACTGATAGCTCCATCTCACTAGATTGGTGTGATTTGAATTAGGTATGATTTCAGCCTTTCCCTTCACCATCATAAGAAAAATCAAATGCTATTTTGTATGGGATTTCAACAAAGATATTCAACAAATTCTGTTATAAAGATTGTACTCCTTTTTTCTAATTTTATTTTCATTGTTAAGATTTCATTTGGAGAGGCTTTTTCCTTTGCTTATATTTGTTCTGAGCTTATAGGTATTTTTCCTGAATTTTGGACAGGAGGAGGATGGTCATTTTCATTTTGGGGAAAAAATGAAAGCATGCTTTTATAATTTAAATGTCTGTATCAATGGTCCTTTATGTATGGCTCCCACATGTCAGTAAGAAATAGTATCTTAAAACTGATCAGAAACAGATTGATAAATGTAGCATTTTGACTTGAAGTTACTTAGTTTCTACAGGCCTAAATACCTAGAAATTAAATTTTCTTTAATTTTCAGTTAGTGGCATTACATGCTATGCCAAGCTTATCATGTCTTTGTAAGATGTGGGCCTTCATTCTGAGCACCTCACTTAACCTCGCTTAACCTAACGTGTCATGTTTTGATGTGATTCAGTCTCGAGTTCTAGAAATGTGTTTTATTAGTTTCTTCTAGAGGGAGCAGGAAGAATATGATGCCAATTTTCAACTCTGAGCAACTAGTGTGATTAAATGCCATGCATACTTACAGCCCAGTACCGTTCTGGGAACACCAGTATGACCTGCATGCTATGCAAACTGCAGCTAGTTTTCGCTATTGTACCTTCCTTTCTCCTTTTGTCTGTTGAGCAAAACTTGTGGGCATTTATAAACTTTATGGTGTTCAAGATTGTGGGGAGTGCAACTGCTAGTTTAGTTCTTTATCCTGCTGTGGGAGTTTCCCCTCTACAGTTTGCTGTTTTTTTGAGACTTAAAAAGATGAGTATATGGTTCACAGCTGGAACCAGAGAAACGGATAAACAGGGTGATTAACCTGGCATGTCCCATCCCCTTTTTACAAATGAAAATGCAAATCTACATGATAACAGGTTTTTGTTTTAACTGTCCTTCATTCAGAATGACTAAATACATTCCTGGACAGCAGGGTGGTTTATGGTTTTTTTTCTGCAGATTCTTTTTCTCAGACCCTTATACATGACTCATTTTTTGTTGTTGTTGTTGAGGGCATTCCTGTTAATTTTGCTTGACTGCTGTATATGGTTTAACTATGTGACTATCCAGGTCTGTCTGTTAGTTTTTCATATTTTTGTAGTTACATTCCAGATTCCATGAACTGTAGACTTGAACCTGTCTAACTGAAAAATAAGACATGAAAGATGCTATGTTACACCTTGCAAAATACACTTAAAAGGTACATCTTTCAATTTGCTGTATCAATTATCTAGGTTTTCATTGGTTTTGCCTTCGTTGTAGGTATTCTGCTAATAAAGACTGGCATGCCCTTTTTATAGTTGTCAACTGAAGACAGACACTAGCACAAGGCCAAACCCTCTGCTGCCTTCTTTGAGGAGGTAGAGTTGGCAAAGCTGAGCATTAGATTCGAGAACTGGGTGCAAGGTTTTACTGCTTGAAGGATCAAGCTACAGAAAAAAAAAAAAAAAAAAGAGAGAAGATCATGTGGATGAAGAATTGGTCTTTTCTACCAGTGAGCTAGTAGAGACTGGCTGTTCACAGTATTGTCTTAAAGGTTAGCTTCTGCAGTAACCTGCATTTACACCAAATTAAGTTGAGAGTAAAGCTACACCCTCAGACTGAACTACTCCTGTAAATGTACCCCTGTCCGTTTCGGACACAGTCATTCAGGTTAGCTGAGATCTGTTTGAATCTGACCTGCCTGACTTTACTTGAAACACAATGGGAAATGCTCTCTAGACAGACTGCATAGACAAGGATTAATGTTTTCCTTGATGAATATTTGAGGAAGATGCACTGGGCAGTATGGTACAGCTGTTTTCAAAGGCATGTTTGTCTATACTGTGAATCACTATGAGAAGAGGTGCGTCTTGGGTTTTCTCCATCTGGAGACCACTATGCTTACTGCACTGCTATGACTTAACAGTTTTTTATCCAGCATGAAGGCTGTTTAGACTTGTGTTGTATTCTAATATATTGGTGGATTTCAACCTGCTACAGAAGTCATCCTTTGTCACTTTCTTAGAATGTGGCAATAAGCTTTACAGAAGGTCAGAACATCTCAGGACTTAGCTTTGAATGCTTTTCTCAGAGACCTGACTGTTGAAGAGTGCTCAGATTTTAAACTGGAAGATCTGGCCCACTTCAGAGAGAAGAATAACAAATAGAACTGGAATTGGGAAGATCACCTTTAATAGCATATGAACTACTTCTTAACAAGCTTTGCAATTGCTTTGTTTCTTCCTTTCCTAGTGCTGTAAACATGACTAGCCAAAGGAAGACCTTAGAAAACAACTCAAGGAAGCTACACGAAGGCTGTTGAGAAAGCAAAGAAGCCAGCCAGCTGGACCAGTTAGTGTTAAACACAACGTTTTCTAATAGCTGCAGTGGATTGATTTCTCCCGATTTCTCAGTAGCTACACATCACGTATTTTGAGTTGGTACATTGAGGCAAGTGAGGGCATTCTCATACAGAAAGTTCACTTTTCAATGCATAATAATAAGCCACATTCTATCTGTAGTCTTTCTAAATCCCTGGTAAATAGGCGACTGCTTAATACAAGGTCGAACAGAAGAAGAAGGTTTTGACACATCCTTTTTTCACTTAGAGTTTAGTTGCTGGGCTTCTGTTAAAAGAGGTGCTCTCATTTTTCCTGATTGGGGCACAATTACTATAGCAAGTATATTTTTCAATGAACTAAGAAATATATGTGTTTTTTACGTAATGTCAGGATTCTGAACCTCAAGCTTAGGAGGCTGTATTAGAGGGAATGTTGAATTGCTCGTGGCTTGTGATATTCTTTATTTGAAGAATCAAGGAGATGGGATAATATTGACAAATGAAAGGTTAAATGTCTTAGAATAAATCTGCACATATAAAATCTAACTCTTCTTAGTTTGTGATGTCTGAAAAAGGTGTTGGTACTAGGAGGTATGCTTGGCGAGCACGGGTGGTATATCTCTGTCTCTAATTTGAAATAACCATAATGTATTTCCAGACTACCTATTACCAAGGTCACTGTAGGATTATGTGGCATCCATGATCCCTATCTCTCCTTTTGTAATGGTGCATCAGTAGCAAGATGAGTTGTTCAAACAATATTAGTGCCTTTATTGTCCAGGATGGTCTGCACAACATTTGCAGTATGTGCAATGCATAGTGGAAGGACTTGGTATTTCCTGGTTCCCTGATCACTTTCCTTTCCCTTTCATTCCTCCACTGGGCAGCCTGTGTTGGTCTCCACAGTGTATTAAATCTTGCTTGCAGACAAGCATCATCATTTGGTATCTGTCAAGGAATGGCAGTAAGGGCACATGTTCCTCTATCACTGTGTACTACCTCTTGCCACAGTATTTAATCTCTCTTCCCCATTTGAAGTCCAAGAGATACCTCTAATGTAAATCAAAGGATGTTTTATTTTCCTGTTATGCCTTCGAAAGAGCAATTCTCCTTGCATACGTTAACTCCCATTTGTAAATAGTAACTCTATCTCCATGGTTGGTTAGGTTGTTGAACTACACTTCTCGTTCTGCACTTCATCTTTATTTTCAGAAAAGCAACGTATGGCTCTTTACATAAGGAATCAAGGGAAGGTTTTGCTGAAATATGTTTTGCAAGCTGAAATGTTTCTGACAGTAAAACCAGAATTCTCTTCTCTGTTAAAGGCTTGAATACATTTAGAATATAGTTTTATCCAGAATAATTTATCTCAAATTGGAGGGAAATTTGAATCCTGAGGTGACACAAAAGTGAAGTTTAAGTCATATTTATGCACATCATGAAAAAAAGGAAAATGTCCTTTAAGAGAGCAAAATTGAGCAGGTAGGAAGCAGGAGAATGCAGATTTTGCAAAGGGAATAGGAAAGAAAAGCCTTTTGTGTAATCAGAGTAGCAAATGAATAATAATAACAGAGACTTAAATGTGGCAAACAGGAAAGGATTAAAACATGTAGTTACACTTGCTGAACTGATTGGGTTAAAATTGCCTTTGTATGATCTACTGTCTTGCACTTTGAAACTGAAGAACATTAAACAACAAAAATGAGAAAAATGTCTAGTAAACTAGTTTGACTTTGAACGTTTGAGCTGTGAAATGCCTTTGTTTCATGCAGTTATTTGTTTGTGATGTTATCTACAAGCGGTGACTGATTTCTTCCTGTTCAATATCCATTCACTACAACTAAAGAGTGATGGGATATTCAACCTTTGTCTTTGGAGTGAGAAAATAAATTGAACATGCAAAGAGAACAGATTATCTCTATTATTGCTATGTCTATCCCAGTGCTTCTGTATGAAGCTGTCAGCCTTTGTAAGTTTTAAATGTCGTATAACTTTTTCTAGATTACATTGAATAACATTTCAAATTATGGTCTAGTAATAAAAGTTAAAGCTGTAAACTGAGGTTGACAGTAGAAGAGTAAAGGAAAATGATCTCATTTTAACTTGCTCTTTAGGTGGTCCAGTGCTCTATAGAATCTCTGAGCCATTACTTGCTTTCTAATTGTCCTTCATTTTCTTGTGCTGAGAAGCTATTAGTGCAGGATATAAATTGTGTCTGTACTAGATTTCTGCAGTTAACTGGTGAGGAATCAAATTTTAGGAATGTCCCATAGAACTTCTCAGTCACCTCTACAACTTCAGACAATAAAACATTCGAAACCAAAAGGGGTTTGGAATTGCCCATTTTTTTTGTTTCTTTTTCTTTTTTTTTTTTTTTTTTTTTTCCAGAGAGTGTTGCTATTTTAAAGGCTTTTTATTGATTCCAACTTAATGACACGTTTTCTATCCAATATACTGCTTCAAGCTTGTGGATTTGTAATTAGTATGGAAACCAAATTCGTAAGGCTGTTCACCATTTAAAGTATCACAGTTCAAGCTTAAAAGACAGTTCATTACAGCAATAATACTTCTTTATCTTCAGTACAGTATGAAAAAGTGATTTTTACATCTTGTGCTTATTTGATTCAAGCAAAGCCATGGTCCCATCATAAATCCTGTAGCTTTCTTCTGTTATACTTGCTTGCTTGCTTTGTCACAAGCCACTTTCTGCTTAGGTGGTTAATTGTAGGTTTGCTTTGGAAGAGTGTTGGTTCTGGCTTATTGTCTCAAAAGCAGTGGTCTTAAACAGAACAGGGTATAGCCTGGAATTGTTGAAAACCTATTGCTTCCAGTAACCTTGAAAGGGCTCATAAAAATGTGTCATGAACTCTGGAGAGAGAAATGGGGAGATGTGATTATGAATGGGAAGAAAAATTTTCTGTCCAGAACAAGTTATTAAGCTTCATGTCTCCATTTTCAAAACCACCTCCAAATAAGATAAAAATGATCCCTAGGATTTGCTTTAACTATTGCAATCAGTGTTTTAGTTTGCTGTAATTTTTCATTGACTAGCAGAAAATGGTTTTGATCTATTTACAAAATTATTCTTTTTCTTCATTGTGAACTTTTCGTATTCTCAGTTGGGTTTTTTCATCCTTTCTTTTCTCCTGTGTCTCTTTCTAGTTCTCCTCTTGATTTTCTGAGCTTGTTTCTTGGGAATGCTTCAGGCAAAAATTTTCAATGGTATGAAGTCAAATAGAGTATCTTTAAAAAAATATATATTATTTAATATTTCTTCTCTTCATAGTCATTATGTTTTAGTCAGCTTGTAGTAGTATGGCATTTAAATACATGCATCATTAGTGAAGATCTGTGTGTAACAAGTGAGAGCAGAATTGGCTTCAAGACTGCTTCAAAAGGAAATTGAATAGGGTCCTTCAATCCCAACCTGTTTCTCTTCCCAATAGCAATGAGCTGAATCAGAAGGGAACTAATGAATTCTGGTCGATTTCCTTCAGTGCACCAAAGCCCTTTAAACACATACTGAAGAAGGGAAATGAAGTAGGATTAGTCCATTTCCCTTTGAAGCCAGCTGTCTGTTCACAGTGCAAGTGCTGGAACGTTATTTCACTTGCCACTTTCTGGCTATGGGCCAAACTATAGTATCATCTTGAATTGATGCAAGATCCAAAACCACATAGACTGCCTCTGGACAGGAAGAAATTGGTATCTGTATGGTGAATTGGCTCATGTTGTTATTCTTTACTTCTTTACCTGTTTGGCAACAGATCACCTAATTTATTTTTTTTCCATTAGCTTTGCCATGACCATAAGTAGTTATAGGGCCTTATTTTCCCTTTTAAACTAACATCAAATGGGAGTGTGAATTTTTAATGCAATGTTAAGACATTTTGTTGCTTTTTTAGTGCTATTAAGTTGTGGTTTTGAGGGAGGAAAGTCCCACATGTTTCATCTTATACAGGGTGTGTTTGGGGAGGAGGAATGTTTGAGGAGTTGTATAGTACTGAAAGTTGTATATATATGTGACTCGTGCAAGTACTAACTGTTGTTCTGCCCATATAGAGCACCTTTCTTTCCAGAAGGTCTCAAAATGTTTTGCAAGTAATGTGGTGATGCCTAGCACATGAAACACGCAAGGACCCAAATATCCTTTTGCTCCGAAAGGATGAGACTTCATCAC
This sequence comes from Coracopsis vasa, assembly GCA_026283785.1. Classification (NCBI taxonomy): domain Eukaryota; kingdom Metazoa; phylum Chordata; class Aves; order Psittaciformes; family Psittacidae; genus Coracopsis; species Coracopsis vasa. The sequence goes on from JANHGB010047975.1 coordinate 9,027, forward strand.
GTTTGTGTTTAGTGTTGCAGAACTATGGCTACCAGACATTTGAACGGTTCTGATCCTTTGTGTAGGAGATAAGCAAAAAAATCTCCTACATACTGTGCTATTGCGAAGAATTGAAACATTTGAGCTGGAATCTTTCATCTGTAGAGCTATGGGTCTTTGTGTCTTGCAAAGTCTTTAATGTAGTGTGTCCACAGACATTGGCCCTGGTCTTACCTGTTACAGGGCATCTGTGATTTCCATGTTTGTCCAATGCCGCTGTGGATTTTGCCTGCTTAATTACAGCACATTACTGAAAGCACAAGCTAAGCTGACAAATGTGCTGTCCTGGTGACATGATGGCATAAAGGAAGCTGAACCAGGCATTTACTGGTACAGTGTCAGCTGGAGGTTGCATGCTTTTCACAGTTCGTACTGACATAGCTATGCTGACAGGAATTTGTAATGTAATGCTGACTCTAGGGATCAGTGCATGAAGATTCTTGGCTGCCCTTAAAGTAGAGGAACACTAACCAAATTAGGGATTTGTAGATTAGGACTGGGACTCCAGACTTGGTCCCGAAGTGCAAGGAGGATCAGTGGAATACCCAGAGCACCATAGCAATATTAGACTCTGTCAGACTGAATACAGTGCAGCTTTTCCCTGAGGTTCAGGTTTGCTTGCAGACTGAATGAGCTTCTGAGTTGGTACCAGAACTGACAGAAGGCAACTGACATAAGCAACCTTCATATTAAAAGCATGCTAACAATGAATTTAAGGAAGCTAGAAAGAAAAGCAAGGAAGCATTTTCCTTCTAATTCTGACTGCTGTTTTTTTGCCTAATGACAATTCTGTCTGTAATAGACAGTGAAGGATTGTGGTTGCAGAGCTGAGTTCAAACCACAAAATCTGAATCCATATGGGCCTGCCTTTTGAGAAGATTAGGCACTCCAAAACTAAATCCATGGATAAAGCAGTGATCTTTCTTCAGGCTGTATAAAAACCAAAGGAATTTCTTAAGTTTGCTGTTCTTTGTTCTCAGGAAACCACAGTGAAAGGAGGGAAAATAAGAAAGGCTATGTTTGCATTCCTAAAGAGGCTTTAAAAAAACCCCCACAAACCAAACACCCAGGCAGTAAAGAGTCAGGTAGGAAAAGATGAATGGCCTTGAGAATTTACATGCAAAACTGCCCTCATGGGAGAGCTACAGGAAAGCTTAACAGATCTGTGTAAGTACTATTAAATCAGCCAAAAGCTAACAGAAAATTGTCAGAGTTCTGCAAAACCCAGTGAACAGTCCCAAACACATGCATTAGGCACGCATGACTTCTGGGGGCCCTGAGGTGGAAAGGGATGCACCCGAACAGGATAGTGGGGAAAAAACAAATAACAAAAAAGTGCAGATAATTCAGTACTCCCTAACCCTCTACTCTGGAGATGTTCACTTTTGTATCTAACACAGGAGAGGTAGAAATTAGGCCACAGCATCACTGGAGCAGACGGGCACGCTCTGTCTGTGGAGTAGCAGCATGTGCTTCTTTTCAGGGAGTTGCCCGGCAACGTAATGCTGTCCGCCCGAGCGGCTTGCGGGAGCCCATTGACACCAGGCACGGCAGAGACGGGGAGGGAAAGCAGACAGGGAGGAGGAGGGGGCAGAGTGAGCTCAGCAGCTTGGAAATTTCTGGCAGGAAAGCGAGGACGCCAAGAATGAAAGAGGGAAGAACAAACTAGGAGAGGGGAGAAAAACTCCTGCTATTCAAGAGTAGATCTCTCCAGAGATGTCTAATTTTATTTCGTACATGTCAGAGAGGGATTTAATTTCACGGATTTTATAGAACATTTGAAGATGGTCACACCCAGAGAATATATTACTTCTAATATGTAAAATATGCATGCTTCTAAAAGCAAAAAGTGCTTTGTGGAAAGCTGAATGAGCATACGCAATCTAACTGCAGGTAAGGAGAGGCATCCTCCACTGCAGCTACTTCCCTTGTGTTCAGCTCCAGGTGACTGGGCTTTCAGGCCAAGTAAACTCGGCTGCTCTTCGCCTGGCAGGACAGGACATGTGAACTCCTATAATGACACTATTAAATGCCGTGCTGGGGACTGAATCTATTATAGTAACCAACAATTAGATTGCATCATTGTGCCAAATGACTAATTTCTATTAGTGTGGGAATTAGTTAAATATCACTTCATCTGGGATTTTAGAAAACCTAAGGGAGTCAAGTGTTTAACTCTCACTGAATTTCAATTGCATAACTCCCAGGGAAAATTAATGAGCTGAGTCTAAGAAGCCTTGCTGTTTCCAAAGGAGCTTAAATGTATTGTTTGTTGTCCAAGTCTCTTTCTCTCCTCATTTATAGTTGTGGAGTATTCATATTTTACATTCAGGAATATTTATCAGAAATTTCAGTTATTAACAGTTTGGAAATTTGGAGTCCTTGCTTTTATGGAACAAGCTTACAAATGATTCTAACTAAATTCTGTCATCAGAGATCCGAAGTAAATAGTTGTGAAACTGATATCTTGACCACTTTAAGTGTTAGCATCTCGCTGAACTAAATGGTTAATTCTCTCAGAAGTCAAGATCAGATGCAGGAAATGAGCGCTGAAACAGGCTTCACTGGAGGCTATTGCAGTATGCTTTCTTAGTGAAAACTCAAGCCCTGGAGAAAATACTGGAATTAGGTAAATACCCAAACAGGAAATGCCGTATTAAATCAGACTAATGTTCCACCTGATATGAAGCCAATTTTTGACGGTTACCAGAAGCACAGCAATGTATATTATGAATAATTTTTAAAAGGATTACCTGTAAAGGGAGTCTCTTTCAAACTGTAATCTATTGATGGTAGGACTATTTTTTTAAATGTAAAGGTTAAAGAAAATATATGTCAGTATGATTGATCATTATATGAACTCTGGAGAGCTGTAAGTTCCTAAAGACAAATGCATCTATTATAAATTTGAATTATTTTTCTACAGTGAACAATTTCTATGGGGCAAGCTGCCAGGAACTCTGCTCACACTAAGTTGTTCAATCTTTTTTGGTTGTCCTCTAGGTATGTTTAGGAATAGTAGTATGAATGTGCTTAATATATCCAAATTAATTGGACAGTTATTATTGTACCTGAGAATGATGAGATGTTAGGGATTGAATGTACCCTCCAAGAATATGGATATGCTGTTATACAGTCCTTTTGTGTGAAGGCCACTGTTCTGCAGCAGCCAACCACTTCTAAATTTCAGGAATGATATGAATGACTGAGCTGGAAGCAGCACATATCTTTTCTCAGTTGTGTAATTGGTTGATGTTTTATGGTGAGTGCAGAGGAAACTTTATTTGAAAAAAATAACCAAAGAACTGGGAATAGTATTTTCATTATATCTGACAAATTCTGTCCTATGAAGTAACAAACCCAGACAGTTAGACTTTTTTTTGTTTTTTGCATCATAAGGCATGAAGAAGAGCTACAGTAAAATGAAATGTAGGTAAAGAAAATAATTTTGTTTCCTTTGGAAACCAGAATGTAAATTAGTGGGGTTTTGTTATCTTTTAATAACTGTAATGATCTTTTGGAAACAAGTTAGAATGTCTGGAGAGAATTAACTATCCAGGTAATGGGTGATTGTGACAGTTACAGTTATAGCTTATAGGGCACTGAAAGAAGCTAATCTTTTGGGATCAAGCATCCTGTAAACTGTCCCCATGACATTCATACTTTAATTCAAAAGTGCAGTCTTCTGGGTTATTTTTTAGATTCTGTGTTGCTGCTGTCATCAAGCATATCATTCCTGTTATTCTCAGTTCACTGGGTTGTGCAAGAAACAGTTTTTCTCCCAAAGCCCAGGAAATGAGCCATGTTGATTGTTCATCAGAGAATACAACTGAAGTTTGGCTTTGTGTGTGACTGCAAGAGAATTTTCTGTAATCAAAAACTGTGTCCATTCTGTGTCTGAAAGTAGGATCAGAAATTCCCAGGTTTTCCAGGATATGTAATTATTTCAGCCATTCTGATACAATAAGACTGGGCTCCCTCTTTGCCTTTTTCTTATCAGATTTGCCATACTCTACAATACAATAAACGCCCACACAAAAAACAATGTTAAAATAAGGTTAAGGTGAGGACATATACTCACATAGGAAGGAAGTTCTGAAATACTATTTGCATTAAAATCTTCACTCAACAAGCAGAATGTTATCAAAAGATGAAGGCTCTGTGGCAGAGGACTGAAAGCATTCTGAAAATTTTTCTATTGCGTATGATCTTTACTGTACAAAATAATTCTTCAGTGATCTGCCCCAGCTCAATAATCCCATCCACTATCAAAATGAAGGAAATGTTACTGCAATAGGTTAGTTGCAATACTTACTGCTGAATATTTTTGTGCATCAGTGGTTTTCTTCTTCAATATCCAGAGACAACATTCAAAGCTGAGAGCCTGTGTTCAATTCTGAAATTCTCCATCTTTTACAAGCCTCTTCTGACCATTCTGTTATGTCTTTTAAGCTCTGAAGAGTCAGCCGGAGTTTTGGAGTTTGTGCTATCAATTTTTAGTCTAACTTTTACAGACCCACACTGAGCTATTTAGTTTTGTCAAGACATAGGTTTCCAAGCACATTTACTCAATTTCACTTGGACATCACAAAAAATACTTTTGATACATCTCTTACTCACTTTGACGAGGTTTCCATAGATTCCACAAATATGATTTGACACCTAGATTTTTTTTTCTTTATTGACTCCCTCTTATGCTTGCCTTCGTTTTGGCATGGTATCATTCCTACGCAGCATTTAAAAATCATCTAGATTAATTTGGGAAATTTCATGCTGTTTTATTCTGAGATTACTTTACTGGAAATCCATGGTGTATTTGAAATACTATACCATATTCCAGTGGCAAAATATCATCAGAAATGTAAATAATAATTTTCTATATACTTTTTCCTATGATATCTGCTATCAAGAAACAGAATTTTTCAATTAATTCAATATAATCACCCAGTAATTATATTGTGATGATAAATAGAGTCACCTGGTAACAAAGACATGTCAAGCAAAAGCAAAGCAAAAGCTATGTTAATTTCAGTAATGAGATAATATGGAAGTATTGGGAGGAAACTATAATGACCATTCCAGCATCAAAAAGTCACACCTTTTGCAAATGTTCAGTGCCTCCAAATGAACAATGAACAAAACCAGATGGTGTTTGTTGAGCTATCAGAACAGTGTAGAAGAAGCTGTAATTTCTTTTTCAGAAGGTTCACACATACGGAAGACCTGGTTACCTGAGACATGGAAGAGGCTGAGGTACTTAATGACCATTTTGCCTTGGTCTTCACTGGCAAGTGCTCCAGCCACACCACCCAGGTCACAAAGACAAAGGCAGAGACTGGGAGAATGAAGAACTGCCCGCTGTAGGAGATCAGGTTTGAGACCACTAAGGAACCTGAAGGTGCACAAGTCCATGGGGCCTGATGAGATGCATCTGTGGGTCCTGAGGGAACTGACATATGAAAATGACTAAGCAACTGACCATCATGTTTGAGAAGTTGTGGCAGCCCAGTGATATTCCCACTGACTGTAAACATAACACCCATTTTTAAAAAAGAAAAAAAAAAGACTTGGGAAACTACAGTCTGGTCAGTTTCATATTGGTACTCGGCAAGATCATGGAGCAGATCCTCCTGGAAACTGTGCTAAGGCACGTGGAAAATAAGGAGGTGACAGTCAAGGGGGCTTCATTAAGGGCAAATCGTGCTTGATAAATCTGGTGGCTTTATACACTGGAATTACAGCATTGCTGGTTAAAGGAAAGGCAGCTCAGGTCATATACCTGTGCATGTGCAAAGCATTGACACTGTGCTGCATTACATCCTGGTCTCTAAACTGGGGAGGCATAAATTTGACAGATGGACAACTTGGTGGATTGGAATTGGCTGAATGTTTACACTCAAGGAATTATGGTCAACAACTCATGGTCCAAGTGGAGACCAGTGACGAGTGGTGTTCCTCAGGGGTCAGCACTGGGACCAGTGCTGTTAAATATCTTTCTCGGTGACATGGATATTGGGGTTGAGTGCACCGTCAGGAAGTATGCGAACAACACCAAGTTGCGTGGTGCAGTCGACCTGCTGGATGGAAGAGATGCCATCCAGGGGGGTCTTGACAGGCTGGAGAGGTGAGTCTGTGTGAACCCTATAAAGTTCAACAAGGCAAAGTGCAAGGTCCTGCATGTGAGTTGGGGTAACTCCAAACACAAATACAGGCTGGGCAGAGAATGGATTGAGGACAGCCCTGAGGAGAAGGACTTGGGTGTGTTGGTTGATGAGAAGCTCAACATGATCCGGCAGTGTGCGCTTGCAGCCCAGAAAGCCAATTCTATGCTGGACTGCATAAAAAAAGTGTGGCCAGCAGGTTGAGGGAGAACTCTGCTCCTGTGAGACCCCACCTGAAGAACTGCATCCAGCTCTGGGGCTCTCAACATAAGAAGGACATGGACCTGTTGGAGCAAGTCCAGAGGAGGGCCATGAATATGATCAGAGAGCTATGAAGTCTCTACAAAGACAGGCTGAGAGAGCTGGGGTTGCTCAGCCTGGAAAACAGAAGGCTCTGGGAGACCTTAGGACAGCCTTCTAGTATCTAAAGAAAGGGGCTTACAAAAAAGCCAAGAGGGTCTTTTACAAGGGCATGTAGAGAGAGGACAAGGGGGGATTTCTTTAAACTGAAAGAGAGTAGATTTAGATTAGAAAGAAATTCACTGTGAGCATGGTGAGGTACTGAAACACATTGCCCTGGGAAGTTGTGGGTGTCCCTTCCCTGGAAGTGTTCAAGGCCAGATTGGACAGGGCTTTGAGCAACCTGGTCCAGTGGAAGGTATCCATGCTTATGGTAGGGAGATTGGAACTAGATGATCCTTAAGTTCCCTTTGAATCCAAACCATTCCATGATTCTATGATTCTATGCAGGAGACAAACTATTAACTGTATTAAAACAATTTCTGAGGATTTGATTGCTACAGCCACTCTTGGGTAGGTTTATTCTGGAATGTTTATACATAGAGGGTTTGTATTTCTGGAATTTTTAAGTAATTGTTCTGCTTTGAACATATATCTTATTTATATGAGGAAGTTTAGGCAAGGCCTTAGCTTTTATGAAGGTGCCATTCCAGTATATGCAGGTTTTTATTGCAAGTTGCTATGAGAAGTTATGGTACCAGGTAGAATATATTCAGTTTAAAAATTCTGTAGAAAAGACCGAGTTTGTATGTATATTTATAATCCCATACTCAAGATACTGCTGCCATGAGGAGGTCTGTATTTTTTCTCATTTTACTGTTCTTTTTTTCTGTTTGTATCTTTTTCTTTTTCTTTTTCCCACTGTTTTAATTTTTTTCTTCTTCATGTTAGACAATAGCATCAGTAAATTAACAGAAAATAAACATAAAAGATAAAATATTAACAGATTTTTGATCATAGTGAGCATTTTTGTTATTGTGAATTGGGATGTGTTTCTTTAAATGAGCATAATGAACTATCAAAATTTGATGGCTCTCAGATTAAGAACAAATCTGATTATCTGATTATGCATACAGATCCTTTACTGTCTAAGTTGTCATAGCTGATGACTTGTTGAGCTGTAATTTGTTACTCCAGCTGGGGACTGGTCGGTGTAAGAGTATTGATGGATCAATGATTCCGTTTTTCTTTCATTTTATATTTTTCCCCCCTAGATTTTCCTTGATTTTACTCTCCTGTGTTTTCCTCTGTATTTTTCTCAGCCACACAGTTACTTAGGGAACAATCATAGTGCTTATAAGGTTGTTTAGTATAATACATGTTTTCACATTTAGTTTAGTATAAAATTTACATATATTTGGCAATGCTGTGTCAAATGGAAGTAAATCCTAAGGAGGTGCCCCTTACTTAACCCAGTGTCTTGTGTTATCCAAAGAATAACTTCAAAGCTGATTATTTTACCAAGAGGCACCACACAGGCAACCCTTTGATTTTCTCTTTTTCTGGTTACAAGCTCTGATAAAACAAATTAAAATAAAATTTCTCAAAGACATCTTCTTTATATTTTTAGCTCCCCAATAAAAGAGATCACCTCCACAGTTTTGCCTGTGCTATAAAGTGCTTTTCTGTTGAACTAGTGTGATTACCATTTGCACATTCCTTAGTTTAAAGGAAAAAAGAAAGCTTTATAACATGGAGCCTGTATTACACAGCCCTGTCATTGTGTTTAATGTGATTCAGTACTGCAGCTGTTTATTCCCTTTTTTCTTTTCTCCAACAACAATTTAAGATTATTTTGGTTAAAGTGAAATCATGTTCTTGTTATTTACCTGTGTTATAAAAATTTACCATATTTGAAAGTGTCATCAGTTCAGCAAATGTTTGAAATTGTGTTGAGAATGTAATAGATATGCGCAGATGGGTTCCCAGTTTCAATCGCTATAGTGAAAGATGTGTACTGCTAAGAACCTGCCTTTAAACAATGACTATACCATATGTTGTTGTAAAGAAGCACATTAAGGTTTGGTAAACTGTTTAAAAAAACACTTCCTATCATTCAACCTCTTATTTTAAGTTAAGACACTAAAATTATTTCAAAACATGGAACAAGTTATTTAAATTAACACTAGTAATGCTGATAAGCATTTAACCTGATATGTCCTGAACAGCTATGTGGATAATTGAGAAAGACTTGGAAAATGTTAGTGCTGTATCAAATTGTATGTTGGCAAATCATTTAACTGTGCTGTCCTGAAGTTTTGTTTGATATATGAGAACATAGCCATCTCACACTGATTTTATTATGAATGCAGGAAGTAATGGTTGTTAGGGCCTGGGAATCCCGTTAAAACATATACTTGAATTAACATGTTACCACTGGCTTAGCAAAGGAAAGAGCTTGAACTATTCAAGTAGTAGAAATTTTAAAAAAAGAAAAAGGTACAGTAAAAAATAATGTATTCAAAAGTAAAATAAAAGATGAAGTCAACAACTTATCCTTTAGTGCATTAAAAGTAGCCACACACTTAACATGTGAACTTGGTTAATTTACAACAGTTGGAAACAGCAAATAAGAGAACATGAAGTAAGTCAAGGCTTTTATGAAGAAGTAATATCTTTTACTAGACAAATTACTTTAGTGAAATAACAGCTGGACTTCCTGGGGTATAAGCTCCTATTTAGGCCTGAAGTAAAGCAACTACTGAATATGTTATTTTGTCCAGTAAAACCATGAACTATCCCTATACAACTTAAATAATTTCTATGCACAGAGTATCCTATTTGCAGCATTATTGCTACTAGAAACATATTTATGAAATTATCTTTTTTTTTTCCTAGTTAGCTTCATTCTGCTTCACAAAGTGATTCTTTTGCTTTGTGGGAGGGAACTCAGACACACACAGTGCAGATTCAGTAGTAGTGCCAGATATGGTGCAATCCCAGTTAGAAGTGGTATGCTTTGAGATAGAGATCCTTAGATGCAGCTTGCATGGAATTACCATCGGATTCCATTAGATATGTTCCAGATTTGTGGCCACAGTGTTTGCTAGAGACTGGTCCTGAAGACTCTGCTTCTGTAGTCTACAGTTGAACATTTATCCTCCAAGGCTGAACCCTGAATAACTTGATACAATTCTAAGTCACAATTTGTAGTCTTCCTACAGGGAAAACAATTGTAATTAATATTTGGTATTTTGAACCCTGCTCTGAAGTCCTTAGTAAGTTCTTATATTTTACTTCTGTATGTATCTAAGATATGTGGTAGGTTTATGGCATACCCTGGCAATCATTTCTGATGGAGAATTGACTCCTTCGTTTAGGCTCAATGAGCAGTTGTGTTGAATCATGAAATCTAGTGGGAACATGCTGTCTACAGTTTTTGCGTTCTGGCTAAATATGTAGGGACACTTTAGATTTTGTCATTGCTTACTAAGATATTTAAAGCAAGGTAACTGTAGTATACAGTTTTGAAAGACTTGAATCGGAGGTGAAAGTTTTCCTCAGACATAATTAATAACTAGGTGGTGAAGGAATGCATGTTTAAAGAAGTAATAGCGTGATGCGACATATGAATGGTGCAAGCACATCCATAATTGGTAGTAGTGCTGCAGCTATAGTAATCTGAGAGTACAGAAGTACAAGCCAGGCCAGGCTTCTAGGAAGAGACAAAATCTTATCATAGCAGCTTTCAGCTGGAGAAATTTATAAGCTTTTGAGAATGAACAACAGAAAGAGACATGGAGTAGAAGCAGCAAATGTCAAACTGTATTCCATTTGTGAATAATTGCTTTGATAATTTAAATTACCTAATTATGTTGAACAGTTTGAAGGAAAAAAGCTGGCAAACACTGCTGTGGCACAGAGAGAGATGGAAGAGTCATTAGTCACTGGGAGACTGAAGGGTGATGATGGAAAACTACAATAAAGAGAAAGTTTAGAAGCAAAAAAGAAAAATACATAATCTATTGAGGAAGAGAGTTTAGTATATACAAAACCACAACTATGCTCTTCTAAAGTAATCCTATGAATTTCAGTAATTCCTTGTGGGTTTGTGTCAGAACAGAAATTCTCCGCCAGCATCTTTGCTAGACTGTAATTTCATGTAATTATCTTTGTGTTTGTATTTAAAGAAATTAGGTTCTTTCTTTGTTCTTTCATTTCCTTAAATTGAATATTTTCTCTCTTTAAGTGTGACACACTTGTTCTTTTATTTGGTGAGAGAATCAAAGCAACTCAGATTGCATAGCATTGTCTCTAATCAAATGAAAGTAGATAACTGTAGTTTGAAAGTGAAACCCAGCACCAGTTCAATGAAAACAAATCTCATTAAGTGTTACTGTTTTTTCTATTTATATTGCCTTGTTTTCTATCTCCTTGCAAATTGCTGTTTCTTCCTTCTTCTTTTGTAGTTCTAACACACCAAAATGAAACTAAATGTGCTTTGATTGCATTTACAACATCATCCAAAAAAAGTCAGTGATTTTCGTATCATATGAAAGGTATATGCTCTATTTTTTTGAAGACTATTATATGAACTTTGTAGAAAGTTTGTTCTTTGGTATTATCAATACTTCTTCCGGAACAAATTTGTCTGAAATGCTTTCAAAAGAAGATATCTTATAAAATTTCAAAAGAAGACTTGATTGGAGTCCTACTGAAGTGTTTCCTGTCACAATATGATTCTCAAGCAAGTCTTGACTATTAAATGTCTTTGTTAGTGTGTACAATTTATTTTTAGTAATGATGAATGTCAGTGTTTACAAAGCTTCTCTTTTTGCCTGTGAAGTGTTCTACCAAAATGGAATTACAGTTCTGCTGTGAAACAGAGAACAAGACTTACGATCAGCATTGGTCACTTGTTACTGCAAAAATCCCACAGAAAATCTACTAAGAAATTATATCTCACATTCCTAATACTATACATTTTTTATTGTGAAATTGACAGAATGACAGATACTGGTCCGATTGGCAATATACATCATAACAAAGAACCAAATACCTAAATCAGTTTTCAAAATGGCACTTGTAATCATTTGTGACTGCTAGCATTTGCACACAGCATAATTGCATATGCAAAACCAGAAATTTATGTATTCTAATCAAATCTGTACCTGCAGAAGAGGTCTAATATGTAAATATGAAAGTAGATAATTTGAAAGGACAATTCCTCTTGTAGCTCAGAACTTCTAATATCAGCAGAAGGTGAGAACAGTAAGAATTGTGTTGTGTTAATTCATTAAGCATTTCTGTGAAAAGTGTTTCTGGGAAAATAAAAGGGTTGTATATCTAATGGACTCCTAATACCGCATATTGAATGTACTTAGTTTACAGTAGGCATTCAAAGATAGAAAGCTAAGATTTTTGCTAATAGAAGTTTAACCATGATTTTTTAAAAGATGTTTTCTTCTGAACAAACTGGATTCTTCTGGATCAGATGATGCATGAACTACCTGTTCCTTAATAATAGCAGCAAAGTATAAGATATACTAAAGTAATAATCTGTGATTTTAAACTGAAGCATACACTTCTGTAAGCAACTGTGTTCTAAAGTAGGATATAAAGAAATGCTTATGAGAAAATATGCAGTAAAGTTTTACAAAAAGATTGGTGAAATAAAAAATTGTCTTAGCAATTTGGAAGGGAAAGGATCATTCCAGATTGAAGATACTATAAATTAGAATAGTTCTGTGCTCTGTTGACTTAAGGAGGGAAAGTTAAAAAGAGGACAGAACAGTGAGAGTATAAGTAAGATCAAAATTACAGCATGGCTTCATAAGTAGTAAACAGAAAACTTTAGAAATCAAAACTACCATAATTCCAAAAAAGATATGGAAATGACACTTCTGATGCTGTTGAAAAAGAACTGATAAATGGAAATTAAAGAAAACTCCTAAACACTGGTATTTTCCACATTCACAGAATCACAAAATGGTTCATGCTGGAAGGGACCTCTGGAGATTTTCAAGTCTAAAGTCTATGCTCAAAACAGTATCAGCTACAGCAGGTTGCCCAGGGCTGTGTTCAGTTGGGTTTTGAGTATCTCCAAGGATGGAGCCTCTGATACTTCCCTGTGCAGCCTGTTCCATTTTGTTACCACATTCACAGTGAAAAATGTTTCTTTCTTATGGTTAAATGGAATTTCCTGTATTTCCATTTGTTCTCATCAAGAAACTAAGCACTAAACCAACTGACAGTCCTTAAGCACTGCATTTTCAGTAAGGAATTATTAATTTCTTTTTCCTGCACTGTATTATGTAGTACTGGATTTTGAGCATAAAATTACTTTTTCCTTATGTAGAAGAGTTTGACCTTTTGAGGAAAAATCTGAAAGTTTCTGTACAGAAATGTATTTTGATCAGCTGCCTCTGAATGATAGCAACCTTTTGAGTGATTGCCATATGATACTTCTTATAAGAGGAAAGCTACTGACCTACATAGAAGGTTGTACTTTTAAAATTCATACTAGTCTCACCTCTGTCAGTATTGATAGAGTATAAGTGGATAAGGGTAACCAGTGTCTCAAGATTTGGATCTCCTATCAATTTTATTTGGGATAATTGCTTGCTCTGGACATCTGGCATATGATTACTTCTATCACATTGCTTTTGTCTCTCTTTCCATTAGACATCTGCCATACAGCCGTTGTTTTCATTGCCAAAAAAGTCTAGAAAACCTGTTAGTCTCAGCTACAGAACAGACTGTAGACAAAATCTTAGTGAATATAAATTGGTTTGTGGTGTTCATAGTGGTTTTAGCTTGTTATATTTCACCTGATAATTTAGCTAAAACTATTTATTTTGTCATGCTTACTAAGATTTCTCTCAAGCAAGAAGCGCTTGTTTTTCTTAATTCTGTAGTTGTAAATTTTGCCAAATGCAACTCATCACAAGGTTGTACTGTGAAACAACAAGAACTGTTTCTCTAACATTGGCAAATGGCCATTGTCACAAAGATGTTGCAAGAAGAGTTCAATTCTGAATACTGATAATATGAATATTCCTTCATTTGCTGACCAGCTAATTATTACTTATATATTAATTTTCTATTTCTGTTCTGTAGAATGGTACATTTGAAAGCTGTGTAAAAAAAATCAACATATTGGTTCTGGTTTTATTTAAAATAATTTATTTAACTATCTACTGCAAAAAAATAAAATAACGTTACGACTTACGTGGCATTACAAGTCCAGATTTGGAGTTAGGGAAATGCAGGTCTCTTCACAGTTCTAAATTAGTGACTGAAATAGACACTCAGACCTGAAATCTGTGCATATTAGCAATATGCAGTGTTCCTTCCTCAATGTAGGTATCCAATCGGCTGGAATAAGTTGCTGGAAGAGGAAGAAAATCTCATTGTATTTTCACATATCAAATTTACTTGACTATGTCTAATTATATAATGCTTGACTGTCAGCAGAAAAAGTGCTTGGGTAATCTTTTCTAAGGGCATAATAAAAAGTAAAGAAAAAAACAGCGATACTATGTTGTTTTGGTTTGGGTTTTTTTTGTCCCTATTCTGTTTGCTGTGATAGTGGTGTTTCCCTTTTAGGCGCTTCCAGTTGTTTTAATTTTTTTAATTGTAGCTTCGTGCTAAAATGTTTCATTTTTTACCTTCCCCATTTTGCTCTGCCCACACGGTTTCCCATGCCAGACTGCTTTTATTTGGACAATCCCATGGCAGTTCAAATTCTCAAAAATACATTTATGGAATTTTGAAGGGATACATTTTTAGTCTGATTCTCAAATGTTGTAACTTCTTCCAGTGTCTCATGTAAGATATGTAAAATATATCCTGCTTTTCCACTGTATTTACTTGAATTTGTATGCTCCACAGTTGTTGCCTTCACAGTAGACCCTCCAAATAAGGTAGCTGCTCATACAATCTGGGAGTCACAGAATGTCTTCTTTTTTATATCAAAGATATATATATAGTAAATATACAGTATTTATTTTCTAGAACCAAAAGAAGAACAGAGGTTAGGGAGCCATCTAAGACTTTTGTTGAATGCTGTTATCAAATTAATGCTCAGAACAATAATGATAATAATAACATTATTTCAAAGGGTTAACTCACTTTTCTCTCTTAGTCTTAATTTATTTCCACATTGTAACCCATTTAATTGGAAATGTCTTCACTTCATTGCAGCCCAGTATCACTGTTTGCACAGGATTGTCCAGTTCAGTCTATTGACCTTGTCGGTCAATATCAGAGGTTCTTGTAGTGGCAGTTGCTCATACTAAGTTATTTTCTATCCTTAACTTGGTAGCCGGCAAGTGAAATGTTTTACAAACTCCACAGTCTATTTTGCACTTCTGAACTCTTTAAGACTCATGGTCAACATATATCAGTCTCTTCTGAAGTGCAGACCATGATGTGGTCTGCAACCCATTTTGATTTTATTTCTACCAGATCTTATGTGCCTGGAATCAATTCCAAATGTTGGGATCTATCCTTCAAAAGGTGGAGGCTTGTTCTTTCATGTCACAGAAGACATACTAAGCTTTGGGAACCATTCCCTTCCCTTGAAAATTTTCATTCCAAGCATATAAATATGACTTTGATCTGTGCACTTCCAGTGGACATGATGAACACAACATCACTAGGAATCAACATTTTTCATTAGGTAGTGGAAAACCACACACTGTTAGCAAGGGAATGTTTTGTTGTCTTCAGTCACTGCCTAGGTCATCAGCTGTGTACACTTCTCTTGGCTCTGGCATTTGGACAGTCTATTGACACAAGGTCTTCCCTGAGGATAGCAGTCTACATAGAGGTTTACTATGAAATTTGTAATACTTTTTGCCTTTTTATGAGGGGTTATAATAGTAACAACAGGTAGTACCACTGATACATTTTGATTACCATACAAAAATAGCTTGGGATCCCCTTTTCTCTACCTGTAAATGTTTTGACATTGAAACTGATTTGCTCAATACCAGGATGCCTTGACTATTCTCTCAAGAATCTTAGACACATTACCGTGCAACCTGTGCTGCTGAAATCTGATGAATTGCAAATGAGAGCTGTGGAGCAATTCTCAAAGTCTTCTTCCAGGATTTGTGGGTTACTTGAAAGTGATCTCCTTCCCTTCTCCTTTACCTCCTAAAAGAAAAGCCATTCTTTCTTTGGCAGACTCAGACTGTCTTTTGGTTTCTTGTTATGCATATTCCAGCTGCTGAGGGGGAAAGTATCTCAGATCTTCAGCTCTGTGTGATGATCATCTGGAAAATAAAGCACAATGCAAACAAACTAACTACAATAAGCTAGGGTTGGCCAAAGCTATTCTATTCCTGATTTTTTTTCAGATCTTCAAGGAGGTGTGCAAAACATTATCTTAGTTTCCAGACTTGCCTTTACACTATCTCCACGCGCACCTGAAGGTTGTATGCCAATTGATCTTGCGTTTATTGCATGCTGGTTCTACTCTAGTAGGACCTAGACTCTTTTCAGCTGTTATGAAGGATATCTAATAGATATCTGTATTCCCAGAGTACTGTGTTCTCTGTATGGAGTTTAGCCAGGTCCAGTCTTAGCCAAGGACTCTGGCCAACATAACTGTAGATGATTTTCTGAATTTGAAAAATGGAAAGAATCTCCATTAGTTGGTTTGCTGGCAGCTTTTTCTGCCATGTGTCTTCCTAGAAGATGAATAGTCTGTGCTCTTCCTTCCTGTAATACCAATGTTCCTAATATTCTGGTTGTGGATTCTGAATGTGAAAATAAAATGGGTTTACGTCCTTCATTGGGAGAGCTGTTTGAGCTGCAAGCTTGTTGACTTCTTTTTATGAACAACAATATTAATTATGCCTTATACTTCTTCCAGAAGTAATGGTAGAAATTTAAACCATGTTACTTCCTACTCAACCTTTCATCTTGGCAAAATCTCTCAAAATTCCTTTTTTGTTCAGGGTAAATCATTATTGTCAGTTAAATCAAAAGATTATTTTGCTTGAGTTTCTTCCAAAAGTATATACTTGAAAAGCTGAGGGACTGCTGCCTGCTGTAGACTTTGAATGCCACCTTTTTGTTTAAACTGGCAAAAAGTTGTCATCTCTTGGAGCACCTTTAAAATGTTGAAGCTGAAAGCAACTGAAGGAGGGAGAGTACAGTTTATGCTTTTGTTCCTGTGTGTGCACAGAAAGCTGTCATTAGGTCAAGCATATTCTCCTGGTATCATAAAGACAAAAAAGGCCTCTACTGTTTTGAAAACTTGGTGATTACACAATTTGAAGAAGTAGTTGGACAGTAGATGTAGAAGGAAACAAATGCCACTTGCTAAGGAAGAGGTGCTAGAGGCCAAGCACATAGACAAGTTGTCTTGCTTACTTACATGTAGGCAAGCTTGTTTTTACTTTGCCTTCTCCCAGTTGTATAAAATGTGTATGTATTAAAAAATTCTAGTAAATGGAAGAATGTGATAACGCCCTTAGCACTTCTAAATGCATCGTCTCTGTATGCTGTCTCTAATCTTACTTGTGATAAGGTGTCACATTTTTAACTTTTATATGTAAAATAGCTAATTAAAGACATGCTTTCCTTTTTCTATTTGTATGCTAACATTTTCAGTTTTCACACAAGTGTAACTGATTGTTTCTAACACTTTGATCATAAACTCCAAACAACACCTAATCTCCATAAGTTTGTTTGTAGGAAGAACTATAAGAATAATTAGAAATTTACATGCTGCTGAAGTAAAATATTTTTGAGGTAAGTATAATGTACTGGTCATGACTGAAGTCTGTGGTACATTTTCTCCTGGCATAAAATGTCTTTTATCTCTCTATTTCTGTTCCTGACAGTACTCTTAATATTGTTATTTTTTTCACCTTTTTTTTTCAGGACCAAAATATTTAAATTTATCTTCTCATACTGATCTTTTCATACTGGTTCCACTTCTTGTTGAATAATCTGCCTGTCGTCATCCCTATGCTGTTAATTATGAACACTGTGTGCTTCCATAGTCTGTAGCTATGTTTTAGTCTTGGCTGTGGTAACTGTTGTAATTGAGGCTTTTGCATGTTCCTAAGTTGTTGATAATACATTTTTAGAAATGGCTAGTGATTGAGGGTGTATGCACAAACATTTATTTTAAAGGTGCTGAAATTATTGGTGCTGAAAGTGAGACACAGTTGCTAGTCTAGAGCAGGGCCATAAAGATGACCAAAGGGCTGGGGCACCTCTCCTGTGAAGACAGGCTGAGAGAGTTGGGCTTGTTTTGCCTTGAAGACAGAAGGCTCTGGGAAGACCTTAGAGCAACCTTCCAAGTACCTAAAGAAGCCGACAAGAAAGCTGGAGAGGGACTTTGTACAAGGGGGAATGGTTTTCATCTGAAAGAGGGTAGATTTAGATTAGAAAGAAATTTCACTGTGAAGGTGGTGGGGCACCAGAAAGGTTGCCCTGGGAAATCCCATCCTTGGCAGTGTTCAAGGCCAGGCTGGACAGGGCTTTGAGCAACCTGGTCTAGTGGAAGGGTTTGGAACTGGATGATCTTTAAGATCCCTTCCAACCCAAACTGTTCCATAATTCTGTGATTTTGTGACTCTGGACAGCCCAAGTAAGTCTAAATAAATTAAAAACCCCTGACTTTCATTGTTCAAAGTAGGAGGGCAATTATCATGCCACAGTCCCACTACAGGAATGCATTCGGCCATCAGTCTCAGCTTCATTAGCTTTTCATCTAGCTCCAGATCTGAAACAGAACTTTATTCCTGCTTTCTGTGCTTTCTCATAAGATTGCTTCATTCTTTCTTACAGAGCTCACAAACCCAGTCTCTCTACATTGCTATTTTTCTCAGCTGTTAAAAAAAACCAAAACAACAAAAACCAAAAAACAAAAGGCACTTCTGGTTTCATGAATCTCTGTGTTTCTAGAGTTATAATGGCTGAATCCTTGTAAACATTTTATATTCCTAGTTTTCAAGCTAATTCTTGCTTTTTATTTGAATCTTTAAGCTTTTGGTCATAGTTCGTAATTTTTAAAACAGGAATTACGTGCAGCTTATCACTGCAGTGCTCAACGTCCAACAGATATATCAGGATGGAAATCAGGTGGACTCTCAAGAAAATACAAATGTTGCTAAGTATTAATATTTTCTTATCTCTGAACTCTCCAGTTTGTGTGTCTTCCTGACTGGGGTTCCTCACCACTTACCTCACCTTTATCTCATTAATGTATTCAGCCATTACTCTCCCTTCTCTTATCCTGTGAGTTAGCTCTTTTAGCCTAGTACACCAGTTAATTTCTTGACTAAGAGGTTTGTTAATATGCCACTCTTTTGTCTTGATAAACTGTTCTTATATGTGCATCAGTATAAAGAAACTTATAATGTTTATTTCTGTTAAATAAAATATGTCTCAAAATTATGTTTATTATACAGAAAAATTAGTGCGGGGGAGAGGAATGCACTTTTCTTAAAGGATCTGTAGACAGGAAAATTAATTTATCACATAGACTGCAGCAGACTAAGCACACAGGTGCTATCAGGTGCTTGTGGGAGGTTGTAAGCTGTTTGACTCGTTTAGTACTCCAGACCAGTCACTCTACTTCAGTAAGCTACTGCAAAGCCCCTTGGAGACAAATACCTTGTCTATGTGATGGAGAATCAAACACTGCAACAAAAGGTTCCCAAGAAAACATAAACCTAGGAGAAAGAAAAAGAGAAAATTACAAAAATGTATTAATTGGAAGGAAGTTTTTCCCTTGGTTCTTTTTAAAAGAACTTCACTTTTTAGAGGCATGTGGCAAGATGGTTTTAGACAGTTCTAACATACTTTATTCTCCCTTCACCTCTTTGCTGTCTACTCTTAATACATTTATTTTTCACCTTTTCCTTTCTATCTTATTCTTTACTCTCCCCATCCAGCCTTCGATTGGTTTATATTTACCTTTTCTTTGATTGAAATTATGTAACTACTTTTGATGTCTCATTAGCAGTTTTGGAAGCTTTCTTCTTGCCTTCCGCTTTCTTGCTGCGGAAGCATGACAGTTGTTGTGAAACCATTATAGTAAATAATGGAATCTGTATGTTTGTATATTTGATTAATGTATAATATTCAGTTTCCATAACTAAGGCGACTGAAAAATTTTTTAGCATATAAATAAAAATGCACTGTCTGCAGTTTAAACTTAGGAAGCTGCACACCGAAGCTGCATACAGACATCTTCAGAACAGCCACAAGCAGAGGTGCCAACAACAGAATCAGATATCACTGCTCGGAAGAAATACATTCCTGGGTTTGACATCTGGATCCTGCAGCTGGAGTGACTAGAAGAAGAAAGGGAAACAGTACAGACTGTCATCAAAAGGAGATAGTGCTGCCAAGTGAGCATGGAAATTACATACAGATGCCACTTTTTTTTTACTTAAGAAAAATAGCTCCACTATATAAAAAACCAACAGCAATAACATCCAAAGATGGGCTTAGAAGTGCCTTTTGGTTAAATGAGCATTGCGTTTTGTATATCTAGCTGCCTTATAACTGGAGATGTGAGATTTTGAAGTTGAGTTTATAGTTGGATTCATTTTAGCGTTTGAAAAAATATGCTCAAAAGCATTTTTATGTGTAAAAATGCAAAGAACAAACATAGTGTTTTCCAACTGTTTTCTGGGTAACTCATTGTATTAGCTTTTTAGCCTCATACTTCACTTTGCAATATATCACTCTTGCTCAGCACATCAGTTAACCACACTGGGCCCACTGAAATGACTCTTCTGAAAAAGCCTGAACTATCTGACTCAAAAATTAATCAGAATTACTTAGGTAGCTATGATGGCAGTAGAAAAGAATTGAAAAAGACGGCGCGCAAGAGATCCTACATTAGTATCCTGATCCAAAGCATATCAATCTAGGGAGAGCCTCCACTGGTTTTAGCAGGTGTTTGAGTAAAGTTCTAGTCTAACGTTCTTCATTTCTGTTGAAAAGGATGAGAGAGGGTATGGTAGCTGGGTTGACTGGGTAATATGAGATGCACTAAAGAGAAATATTGTACCTTAGTTCTGCATTTTCTTTTTTAAGATTGCAGGAGAGTGGTACTTTCATTGGACCATTCTGTCCTGTCTCAAAAGCTTGATTATTAATAATTCTAGTGAAAAAGTTATAATAGGATCCATTTTATACATATAATCTTCACTATACCTTGCTTTTACTTCTAAATGATATATCATATCTGAATTCATAACACTATTTGCCTGTGTTTAAAACCTCTGGAATAATTTATTGTATGGACTACTGCTTTTCATTTCTTTGTGGCTAGAGTTAGGTGATAGAAATACTTTCCTTTTTTTGTTGTTGAAAATTTTTTCTATTTTATTTTAGTATGTCTCTTTTGTGTGCATATGAGTCATGCTCTGCTTTCTGTTTTTTTTTCAGTCAAAATACAACTTTCCTAGAACCATGTGATGTAAGTATCTCAACAGAGAAATAATATGTTTTCACAAATAAAATGGAAAAAGTAATCTAGATTTAAGGTGGTTTAGGAGTTGCTTGGCTGATCAATATAATTTTCTGGGGAAGACAGATAATCAGGTATATCCACTAACACGTATGTAGTGCTGTATGATGCTTAATACCTGCTGTGAATGCAAAAATACTGTCTGCCCTTTTTGTGGAGGAAACTGTGCAGTAAGGGCAGTAAACACAATAGCATAAAAAATCATTAGGGATGCTCTGACTAGGAAAAGTACTAGCAATACCTTTAACTAGACTGTGACTGAAAAGACACTAGATAATACTGTAGAAATAAAGAAGAAGAAGGAGGAACATAGTTTGTCTCAGAAATTTTGTAGTGGGATAATGAGTTACTTCTCTTTGAGATCCAAAACTAGTCTGTCTCGGAAAGTTAACTGTCTTGAAATTAATGATCTAAATTTATTGTACAATAGACATATTTTCATATCCTGGAATCATTTATACACTGTTGATAACCTCAGCAGGAAAGCTGGATAATTCAGGGATCCTAAGGATTTTCCCTTGTTTACAGAGATAGTCCCAGGAAAGTTGTAACATCCTGAGTGCTGCAGTTTGTCTGTAAATGCGTACAGGTTGTACGGACTCCAGGAGCATTAACCAGGCATCTTCTATGGAAAAAAAAAATCAACCTTTTTTAATAAAGCCATGTCATTGCCATGGTGTTTGATTTTAGAAATAGAGTAAAGCTTCTCTTTCTGTTACCAGGCTTTCAGCTTCTGAAAGAGATTCCAGGCTACTTTACTAAGAAGAGTAAGTGGGAATGCTTATTTGGGGAGTAGGCAATTGTATAGGTGGTTTTGAAATTCTATCTACTGAAATACTAGATAAAAAAGGTAATGTAGTTTGGCAGCTAAATATCTTGTTCACTGAAGGACACTTTAAATAATATACTACAAATTGAAAGGAAAAAAGCTCGAACCCAAATCAATCCCATACAAACAAGACCCTTTCTTGTTTAGCTTGTATTATAACTTGCTGTCTTGGTGCTATCTGAAGCAGCATCAATGGGTCTTGCTACCATTTGGGAAACCTGTGTGTATTTCAGTCACACATTGTTCTTGCAGGATTTCCTCAGGCTAAGCTGCAGAAATGAAAGAGTTCCATTTAAGAGAGTCTGTGAATAACTAGGAAATGAGCATCAAACTAGGCATTATCTGAAGATGTTTGTTAACATGCAGGATGTTCCTTAAGGCCTCTATCTTGAATGAGAAGAGTTTTTATTCAGGATTGCTTTTTGAAAAAAGCGAGAGTTCTTTTGCATGCATGTCACTATAGGCCCTACTCAGGCAAAGAATGCTATTTGATGCTCTTGGCACATGTCAACCTCTCTAGTTTCCTTGGATATACTGCTATATGCAGCCCTATTTGGAAGAAGATTATACCTTTTCAGTAGTGAAAATGGGTACAATTTATGGCCTTGCATACTTGCCTATAAACTACTCCTTTTCTATATAAAGTTGTAACAATCATAAATCAGAACAGGATTTCTGCTGAGGGATCTCTAAAGGTGAAAAAAATTGTGGAGAGAAGACTGCACTTTCACGAGATCAACTGTGACCCTTCCCTTGTCTTGATAAAATACTACATATTGTATCTAGCTGAGAAAGAGGAAATACCTCTGTATAGGTAGTAGGCACTGCTTTCTAGGGAGTGCTTGGCAAAATGATTTTTTATTATATAGTGGAATGACAAGCAGTTAGAGAAACAAGTTTTAGAAGGGTTTTAGCTCAGAAGTACAGCCATGGAGATAAATGAAATTGAAGTTTTCCTATCAAAATATAAGATTATGACCCAAGGTATATTCAATTGGATTTATGTGTATATGCCTGTGTGCTTGCATATATGAATGAAGAAGACAAATGATACATCTTTTCAGAACAGTGTTCGTTCTTGAGGCCTTGGCTACAAAATTTAAACCAATGAAACCAAATCTAGGTAATTATAGTAGTGTAACTTTCTGTAATACTGACAGAGTCTCGGAAACAGTTCAAGAGAGAAAAATTAACTTTAGACTATGAAATCCTCAAACTGTGAAAGCCATCCCCTAAAAGTTAAGAAGGCATAAAATGTTACCTCATTAAGTCAAAGACAAAAGGGATCCATTCATACTTTCAGTCTTGTGTTCATACTTTCAGTCTTGTGTTCTTTGTATAAGCATTATCCTCATCTCTAGGGAAAAAAAAGACTTAGAAGAATATACATGCCATATTCATGTTTATCTAATTAATTTACAGAGAGATGCCTAACTCAGCAGACAGTTTTTGTATATCAAAGTCAAAGGTCCTAACATATGTCAGCCTTCTTACACAGATGTTATTCATTTGATATCTAATAAATAATTTAACACTGGATTCAGCAAAGCTACACAGAATATAGATTCGGACTATTTAATATTTGGAAAGCAATTTATCTTTCACAAACAAATATAATTTAGATGCAAAAATGATGTTAATAATGCAAGGTAAGTTTGTTGACAAAATTCACGTTGAAGGCTATATCAGTTTGTGTTAATTCAGTGCAAAATCACAGTAGGATAGCAAATACATTAACCATTTTCCACTTTGTGCCATTGACTTGTAAATGTTGAATTATTAGCTTTCTACTTCTGATGGTTTTATCAGTTGCCTATTTTAGATGGAAAAAAAAAAAAGATCTTTTAAAAAAAGTTAGAACAGCACAAACTGTCCAGTTACACAGTTTTCTCAGGTACTTTAAATTCAAAGTGAAGCCATCGTGTACTGTCTATGAAGACACCTGCAGTACAAAAATGATAGGAGTGTAGCTGAAGTGTGGCTACACCAGCATATGTGAACTCATTTTTCATCCTTTCCAAGTTGAAACAATTAGCCGTTTCTTTTCCATAAACCCTATCTATTGTAATGTAATGGAACAAATAACAATGCATTCGGAAAGAAAAGAATTATAATTAAATTAGTCCTTCCAATTAGAGAAAATGGTGGGCCTTTCCTTTGATTCAGAGTTATAATAATCATTTGTAATCTGATTTAAAAGGGGCTTATGGTTGCATTCATAAAACTGGGAGACATTGGGATTGACATGACCTCTTAGGTATCTAAAGAGATTATAAGCCTACAGAGGTAAGAATATATCATTACATCCTGAGCTGACAGCATTTTTTATTTCTACTGACCTTTGGTTCGTTTAAGTACAGTCATCAAAAAATAATTCCATTTCAAGCAGCTGAGAATTATTATTAGGTTTTGCTGATTCAGGATTAAGTGTACCTCGGTGGCTGAAGAGCTCATTAGGACGAGCTGTCCATTCGTTCATGGAGTTTGTGAAAAGAGTAAGGAGGAAAACATGTTGTAGCTGCATTCTTTCTGTGTAGAGCTTGAATTACTGATGTGTGAATATCATCTACAGCTCTGTTTTGTTAATGTGGTACAGAGATCTGTAGTGTTCTAGACTCCACTTACCGACAGCTAGATTTACAAGACAAATTTACATTTCTGCAAATTATATTGACACATAAATCTAAACAGAAGTCTTAAAAAGCTTCTGTCGATTTCTAGCAGATCTAAGTACCTAAATATCTAGTGCTACTAATATACAGAACCATTTCAGACTTGGCAGTGCCAAATGACAAATGATGATCTGCCTAACCCCCAGCAGAAGTCATAAACAAAGCACTTTTCAGCTTTCTTCAAAGGACAGTGCTTACTCCTATAGGTGCTTTTTTAAACGCACACTTAATCCTATACAAAACAATGAAGAGCAAGGGGAGGAGCCCTCTTGCAAAAACAATGTCCCCTGTCAAGGGCTGTCGGTTTAAGAGCTCTGGTTTCGTTGCAGGCTGAGAGCGTGCACTCCCTCCTGATTCCCTCCTGGGAGGGCTGTTAATCGCCATGTTGTTGTATTTGATGGGGTGCTTTTGTCTTGTGAGTCCTTCTGAAAATGTTTAACTTTGCATAAATAAATATTCACTGAGTCAGAGAGAGATTAATTCTATAGCCCAGTGGTCAGAACAGTCAAGATGGATAAAGGGACAGGTAATCACAGCTGCTTCTCTGGCTGCACTGATTTCTGAACTTGATTAATACCACCAAACAGTATCACTGTCGGCTCAGTCAGTGTAACCTCAGCTTTTCACTACCATGTTCCAGTTCAGGTAGATGTACTTTCATTTTCCTTGTAGGGCATGTCTTATAGAAGGCATAACGGGCCCTAGTTTGGCCAGCAACTGAAAGAGTAGATGCAAAATGTGTGGTACTAAGAACAGAGGATTTTAAAACGGATTACCTTTAGAAACTGAAAGTATTCTAAAGAGATGATACAAAAATCTTTGTTCTGATTTTTAATTGTTATGGAAACTGATGAATGAAAGAACAGGATCTCCTTCAAACACCTGGGTTTCAGAGTGGTTCTTAAATATTACAGAAAAAGGATCTGTCTCCTTCATCTGTCACAGTTTTTATTAGAGCCCCCACAAAGTGCTTGATGAGGAGGCAAAATTTCTTCATAGTCCCTCTATATTAGCTTGTAGGAAGAAGCTAGAGTGAGTAGATTCAAGGATTTGTATCTCTGTTGACTGTTTATTCTCTGGCTGAAGTATGGTTTGACTGTTGTGTTGGTGTACACTACTCTGAACATTCATGCAGTTGCCAGGCTCTCCCATTCACTGCAGAATATTAGGAGAGCTGTATAGCTCCACACATTCAGATATACAATCTGAGCATATTCAGTTTGGCTTCAACACAACTGGGCTGACTACATTTCTTCAGTGAAACTAAGTTTGCATTTGAGGCAGGATCTAAAGTTTTTTCCTAAGGAGATTTCATGCGAAGAAGAAATTTCTTCTTTCCTTAATTGACAGGTTAATTGCAAGGACAGAGTCACAGCATAATACTTAAACTAAATATATATATATATATATATTTAATGATAATCAAATAAGAGAAAACCTGCTCTGTACTTTTCAAGGATTCTGCTTTTAACAATCACACAAACATCCATCACATTCAAAACGTCCTGTGGACTATAGATATGAATATAGATTTACAGTGTGTCTTAACAAATAGTAACATTAAATCTGATGAGCAATATAGGTTATAATCCAGAACATGAGTAATCATGCTATTACAGATCTCTTTAGTTTAAAATACTGCTGTTTGAGACCTCTTTCTTGAGCCTTGTTTCAGTTAAAGTCCTCTGCAAGACCATGGCCATATAGTCAACAGGTAATCATATTTTGGTTATGGAGAAAGCACAGCTCACTTTTCTTAAAGATAGGCATCTATTCTCTCTGTACCTATTCAACCTCTTACCCTCTACCTGAGAACTGGTTTATGTTTATTTAACAATTTGGGTGTTTACCTAAGGAAGTTTTGACAAGATAGCTAAACCGGTCTAACTTGCTGCTTCCAAAAGAGAGGGTCCCACTTCTTTGCTCATCCCACAGTTCCCAGGTGTATGATTCCACCCTCACTCTTGCAATTGCTCTATTTTTTGACTTCTTAGTGAGCCAATTCACTTAATTATGCTGGCTGAAATTTATTTGCTTTATTTTGTTGGTTCATTTTCTGCCGCTGGTGGACTTTGCAAATACAGGGAGTCAAATTAAGAGCTCGCTGCTGCTGAAAGAAGAAGTACAAAAAAGTCTGTGTTACAACTTTTCTTTTTTCACTGAGCCATGTGCCTGACTGTTTAGTTTTTCACCTTGGATGTAGTCAGCCATCCTTCTGAGCTGACTAACTTCATTAAAATGGAATAAAATAAATAAGGAAAAGAAAAAAAGAGACACTGTCTATCTATTTAATCAGTTAAGTCTGTTCAAAAAAAAGTGTGACTGATTCAATAGATAATGCACAGCAGGAGACAGTCCACAGGGCTAGGAATCAGAGTATTGAAGATATCGAATGAAAGGATTAGAAGAGGAAGGGAGGGAGGGCAGCTGAAGAACTTCCCAGGAGAGGAAGTTAGATTGCTTCAAATTCCTGTGAAACTTCAGTCTTCAAGAGCTGAACCCTGAGCTGGCTTGCCAAGGCATCACGTGAGCAGCAGAGGTTTAGGGGTATGCAACAGTAAAGGAAAGAAGGAAGGAGACTGTGAGGTGTGAGACTATCCTTTCTGGTCCTGCTGATTAGTAGATCAGCTCAGTTGCCTTGTGCCAGCACAGTAGTGCAAGTGCCACACAGGATACCACTGATAAAGAATCACCACAATGGGGTTGTGGAGAAAGAGAGCAAGCAAAGATGGGTGGGGGGCATGACCTGAAAGGAAGGCAGTAAATACTAAGGAGTAAGGGAGAACAGGAACTCATTATATTTACTTCGTTGTCAAGTTAAATCTAACATGAAACCATGTGCTTGTACAATAATTCCTTTTTCCTGTTTATTCATGTTAGACTCGAGCTTCTCTTACCAATGCTATTCCTGTACTGAGTTCCAACAGTCACTTAAGACTTGTATAAGAGATGTAATTCCTCCCCAGAAGAGCTGAAATAATAGATTTCAGGCTTGCAATGAACCTAATAGTGGCAACACACATCTATTACTGTCACATTAAAACATGCCTATAAAAACCTGGAAATACTCTTTTCCTTTCCACAGATTTTAGAGACGGAGTTGATCTGTGGAAACTAAGGTGTCAGTTTCATCTTCTACTATCAAGCATACTAACGTGTCTGTCCTTGGTGAACTCATGTAGACAGACTTGGCAGAATGAGCGTCTTTAAAGATATTTTAAATATTAAATATTATCCCTAAAGAAAGGAAAAAAAAAAAAGCAGTATTGAAAAAGGAATAACCAAAAGAAAGATGACAAGTGGGATGTCCAATAAAAGGTTGAGTAGTTGTGAGAGGAAAGTTAAGGAAAGATGTTCTATCTGAACTTTTCAGGTTTATTTTGCATTATGTCTGTTGATGAGTATCATGCTAACTTTTGGCAAGGTGATATTTCAGGAGTATTACCGGTGATAATTATTGCTGTCCGGTCTTATTGTAGCCTTGCCGAGTGTATCAGTAGGGACAGCAAATTTATGGACAGCCTGTGTTCTTGTAGCTGCATTGGCATCAGCAATGACGCTGACAAGCAGGTAAGAGGTTCCCTCAGCTTTTCTCTTCCAGACCTCTCTTGGGGAGATCACTTCTATCCAGAGTGCTGAATAGAAAAGATCCAAGAATGTAAACAAATGTGTGCTGTGATTGCACTTCAAGAAATCTGAGAATAAACCCAACCTTTGAGTTTAAACTTTTCATAAGATTTAGAAGTAATTTACCTTTTGGTTAAAGAAAAGCAGATGTTGGAAGGGAAATGTGCATGAGAAGATGTAGAAACTGTGGTGAAGGCTGTATTTTTTATTTGAGCAGTCTCTGTAGTTTTTCCTACTTGGCCAGGGTGCTGTGTGTAGTCTTAACAGAACAGAGCCATTAAAAAATTCTGTAATGGTATATTTTTGAAGGAAACATCAAGTAAAATAGAAGGTTTGAGAAAAGGGTAGTAGAAACAAAAGGCAGCATCAACAGCAAAAAAATCCAAACCAAACCCAAACCAAAACAGGCGCCAAAGAACTCTTCACAACGTAACCTTTCAAAAAATCCCTCATAATTTCTACTTAGTTTGACATGTTTGTGTGGTGAGAATCTGTTCCTGGTGTGAATTCCAGAAGATAAGGGTATTTTAAATGTTGACATATTTCTTTCAAACACTGTGCCACTGCAGACAAATTACTGTCAGACTGTTGATAGTTGGGTATGCGAAGCTTACATGCCTTCAGTAAGGGAAAACCATTTTGCTGAAAATTTATTTCTGTTATGTTCAGCAGAACAGTTCCACCTGCTCCATACAGAAAGATTTAATTTCTTGTAGACCTCTGACTGCAGCTGAAATCAGAGGAAACTCATAATCATCATTTGTAATTGATTTGGGCTATAAGGTTACACACTTTAGGAAGAATAGTTCTCTAGGTACCCTGCTGCCTCAGAATTCAGTGGGAGTTTGTCACTGAAGCTACCTGTCCTTTTAAGAAAACAGTAATTCTAATCAATACTGATTACCTCTGTAATGAATCCTGACTCCTCTGAAGTCAGTAGCAGCTGTGCTGGACCCTGGATCACCTCTATCAACAACTGAAAATGGTGCTTATAATCTACACCCTTACATATATGTAGATACATTTATGTTAAAAATATATACAAATAAACACAAAGTATGCCTATAGTCAGCTGCTATAAAAATATGTTTTAAAAAACAATAAGCATAGCATTGTTTTACTGTGTGTCCCGTTAGAACTAGATAGTAACAGAGCTGATGTTAAAACAAATTAACTTTAAACTTCGTCCTGTTAAAGAGTAAAGATTTTCAGAGAAAATTAAAAGAGTGGCAGAAAATTTGTTGCCTAGAGAGAAAAAAATCTTAAGAAATCTGTGCCTTCTCTGTAAGAAATAATCCCAGTGCTCAATTGATACATGATTTATGGCTGTGAAAAAGAGTCTGTAAAAGAGTGCTTTCAAAACATAAAGTGAGGGAGTGGCATCCTTTCAGCAAAAACTCTGGTGCTCTATCTGCTTAAGTGTTTCCTAAGTTTCAGCACTATGGGAATATGAGAATACTCCATTGTTAAGGGATTTTGGAGGCATGCCTGGATCAAGGAAGTGCTTCCTCGTCATGCTGTTTCCTTTCCAAAACAATGTGAAAAATGGCCTTTTCAACCAAACATCTAGAGGTGGTCACTTTGTACATTGTCCAACTAGAGCTCAACCATCGTAAGATAAACCATTCACTTGTATGAATGGCTTCATGTTATTACTGCTACTTCCTTTTTATTTTCATGGTGATTTTGTTTTGATTTATATATATATGCATAGAAGTTCAAGCCCCTGTATAATGATTGTGTCATAAGACTAGCCAAGAAAAAACAAGGAACTCCACCTTATCCACTGCCCTCTATAGCCTGCATACGTTAGCTCCAACACCCGCATTACCTCCCTTCGTCTTTTCACATGCTCCTCTAATGTGGACTCTGTACAACCTGATTAGACAGAGTAAAAATATACCATAAAATAATGGATTATAGTGTCATTTTATCCCACTGCTTTAAGTATTCTAACTTTACTTCCAAACAGCATTTCAGAGGAAGCAAAAGTAAGTTCACGTACATGTTCTGTTCTTGGTTTAGCCTTGCATGGTCCAAAGGATTTCTAACTAATCTTAAACACTGAAAACATGTGCATTATAGTATTAGCTGAATATTCGTGGTTTGGTCCAGCATTGCTATTAGCACTTTCTAACAACCATGGCAAAATACTTAGTGCCTGAATTCTGTAGAAAGAGTCTTTGTAAATACATTATAAGCCTTTTAAATTACCATATAACATTTTTAACTGGTTTGTAACCAATACTCACATTTGTTTTCTGCTCTGTATCTTGAGTTGCATGTTTAAAATTACTTGGGGACAGCTATTGTTTTATGACATGAGGAAAAGGCTGAGACTATGCCTTGAGTATGCCTTGAAGAATGTTGTTAATGATCGTTTTGTATACTAGAGAGGAATAATTTGGAAAAATATTTGGAAAGTCTCTTCAAAAACTTTGGAAAGTTCTTGATGTATGTGGACTTGTCCTATGTATAAATTACAAGATTAGGTCTATTCACCTTTGTTACTTAATTTACACTATGAGAAATGCATTTACTGGGACTACTTCTGGCTCACAAAGATGTAAAAGTCATAGCCTCAAGAAAAATCAGCTTAAAGGTGATTTTGTTTTAAAAGGGAATAAATTAATATTTTTTACCAACATGGTATATTTGGAATAGCTCAGTGGCTTTAGAAGAAATCTGCCTTATTTGCTCTCAGATGTAAAAGGACAGAACCGGATTCGTAATTTCTGACTATGTTCCCTAATGATGACTTAATTCAATTTGCAAGTATTTGCTTTGTATACAGTACAAATACATGTTATAGCAATATTTTAGATAGATAAAGTTATTTAAAAATATATATATATTTTGCTTTTGACTCGTGTACCTCGCTGGAGCAAAACCCTAACGATCTTGGAACTCCTTTTTAAAAAGTTCTTCTGTCCGGTTTCACTAATTCTACTGAAAACAATGGTAGTTTCATACAATTAATGTAGGTCTCATCCCTCTGAGCCACGGGTTATGCTTTAATTTTGCTAATTTATTTTCTAAGCAAATGCTTTCTGTTGCTTGGTTAGTGTCCTTTTAGTGGTCTTTGGCAGTAACATGGACTGCTGAGTTTATTCTGTTTTACTCTTTCCTGCTAAATCTCTGCTTGAGGTAACAGTTGGCTGAGTGAAGTATAATGGGAAATATAAGCTAAGTCAATGCTAAAGGGCTCTAAACATTTCCTCAACAAATAAGCAACAGTGTGTTGATAGCCAATAAGTATTTTATAAGTGCAATTAAATCACAGTGATTGATTAG
The DNA here is from genome assembly GCA_026283785.1 of Coracopsis vasa. Lineage (NCBI taxonomy): Eukaryota > Metazoa > Chordata > Aves > Psittaciformes > Psittacidae > Coracopsis > Coracopsis vasa. Next base: position 40,401 of record JANHGB010047975.1, read on the forward strand.
GCTGGGTGAAAATCAGAATCATTTAGAACAACAAATTCTTCACGGGGAAAGCCTCACTAAATTAAGAAAACACACAAATGAACAGCAAAAATAAACCATTTAAGAAGTTCTGCCCCTATACCATGTTTTCCTAATTTCTCAACTCTGTTAATGAGGAACAACCTGATGAAAGTGAGACCTTTTGTTTCTTGAGAGTGCATCTTTTCTGTTGTTAATTTATGTTGAGTGAAGATACACATTAGAGGTAACAGCTAAAAGTTTAATTGCTAAAAGGTGGTACCCGCTTCCTCTTCCTTTTATCTCACTTTTCTCTCCCTGTGCCTGGCTCAAGGTTACAAGGTCTTGCACTTTTGTAGTGCATGTTGGTTTCAATTCGCTAAATTGCTGGATATCTTTTTTTTTTTTTCCTGTCAGATTAGTTTTGCGTTGGTTCAGCAACTGAATCAGCTCAACATAGAATCAGATGACTGCTACTTCATTGCGAAGGAAAGTGTGCAGGATGTAACCAGGGTTGCAGTCTCCTTTCGGGGGAGGGAAGTTGAAAACTAAAAGGTCTTATATTTGTGAAAAGATCTAAAATAAACCATCCCAATTTAATACACAGTTTAGTACGGTAGTACATGCTTCAAAATCACTAGGGTGCTGTACTCCTAGCACATTCTTTCTGGGTAATATCATTGCAATACCCATGTTGCTTATTCCAGTTCTGTGTGACTAGTAGTTTGTTTGGGTTTTTTTTCTTTTTCCCTCCCAAACTGTTAATTATTTCTAAATCAGTAACAGTTGTTTGGGTTTGGTTTTTTGTTTGTTTTTTGTTTTTTTTTACATACAAGTATTCTCCATGGCTCCATCCTCTTGGGTATTCGTTACTTTTGAATGCACTCTACTAGCAGCATAGGACTAACTTAAGATTTCAACAATTTGAAATTGTAGTTTGGCTGATTCCTGGTTTTAAAGAAAAAAGAAAAAGAAAAAAAAAAACCCTGGTGAGAACTAGTACACATCCTGGATTTTCAAAAAGAATGTTAACATTACATTATCCTAAGAAAATCTGGATGCAGACAGGATAGGGAAAGCTCTATAGAGAAAAAATTCATCTTTCACAGGGGAGATACACCAATAACCTAATTTCTAGTCCATATACAACATCAAATAGCAGAATGGCTTTGATTCGACTACTTTTGATTACTATTAACATGTGAAAAATTTGGAAGCACAGTGAAAAGCAGAATAAATATAGGATTGACTTTATATTCATGACATAAAAGTTGGTCACAGGAAGTAATTTTAGTTAAGATTTCTAAAAGGCTGTGAATTTTAGCAATTGCTTAGATTGGTTTTCATTTAATGTTTTGCCCTCAAAAAGTTTCTGTTTAAAATGATAGTTTAAGTCATTCTAAAGATAATGTTAACTAGATGTATTCTGGTGAAAAAAATAATTACTTAGAACTCACAGGTGTCAACTGAATAATCCATATGTCCTGAAACTAATTTTCCTGGTTTTCATACAAAAGCCATCAATTTTCAAAGAAATTATTGTGCATTGAGAATTGTAAATAAAAGCATTGAGAACACTTAACCAGAAATACAAATACCACTCAAGAACTTTTTGTCATATACTTTTATTTACCTTGAACAGAAAGTTTTGCAAACCATCAATTACTGAGAATGGGGGAAAAAAACCCTAGCATATAAAAGAAAAGGCTTTGGTTATAAGTGCCATTTCTACAGCAGAGTTAAGCTATTGTAAACCAACATCTTGTAGTAAGGTAAAAATATCCAGCCAACTTTTTAAGAATTTAACAGCAACACTGAAAACATTTACATATAAACATCAGAGAAATATTTTCTAAACTTTTAACACCCACTTTGCTACAATCCAGAAGTGTTTAGTTCACGTATCTATACATACAAACAAGCACTAAAACTTTCGTGAACTAACCACTTGTCCACAGGACCTGCCTAGACAGTTTGTCATCAATATGAAAGGCTTTTTTATATATAAATAAGTCAATTAAACTTCACAGAGACTAGAAGAAACAAAATAAAATCCCAACTGTAAATAAATCTGTACATTATGGTCAGTCTTATTTTTCTGAAGTCTTGCACAACTTTAAAGTGTCTATTTTGATGGCAAGGAGCAGCGTTAGCTGGAATGGAAACTTGAAGACTCGGACTCTGTAGAAACAGAAGAATGTCCCCCACGTTTGCTTTTTGAAAGAATCTTGAGGCTTGATCCTCTGCTAACTGATGTCAAGGCATTTTGTGCTGATGTTTTGAACTTGGCACCCAGGAAGGCATATAGAATTGGATTCAGGCAACAGTGGAAGAATGCCAGAGCTTCGGTAATGGAGATCCATTTATGCACTATTGTCTCCAAGCTGCAACGGTGTCTGATGACTCCTAGCAAGATGAATGTGTCAATGCTGATGCCAATATAATATGGCAGCCAGCAGGCAAAGAAGGCGAGGATGAGGATAACAGTTGTCTTCAAGGCTTTGCGCTTCTGGTGGCCTTTCGAATGTGACAGCTTAGATATTATAATACAGTAGCAAGTCAGGATTATTAGACCAGGCAAGACAAGTCCTACCAAGATATGCTGAAATCTGAAAGAAATCAGCCAGTTTTCATGAGGGTACATGCGATCACATAGATATTTTCCTTCTACTTCACTAGTACTGGCAAAAATTATATCAGGCACTGTCAAAAGCACAGCTGGTAGCCATACACCCACATACACCACCTTCTCAGCCAACAGCTTTCGTGGTCGTTGGCTGTTGGTAGCATGGACTATTGCCAGGTAACGATCTAAACTTATAAAAGCCAAAATCAAGACACTGCTATAGAGATTGACTGTGTAAATGACATGAACCGCCTTACACAGAACATTCCCAAAGTACCAGCTGATGGCTGCATCCACAGACCAGAATGGCAAGGTGATGACGAAAAGGAGGTCAGCCACAGAGAGGTGCAGCCTGTATTTATCAGTCATGCTTCTTTGTTTCTTCTGGTAGCCCATAACGACAATAACCAATCCATTGCCGATTATTCCCGTTAGGAAGATGATGGAATAGATTGTTGGCAAGAAGATCCGGTTGAAATCGGCATTTTCATGCTGAAAGCATGGCTCTCCATAGTCTCCATAGTCACCTGAACCAACCTCATCCGTGCCATTATCAGAAAATTCAATTATTAACCCAGAGGACAGCTAAAATATAAGAAAATAAAAAATATATTAGATGTTAGCTCATTTGCAAAAACATACTCTATAAGACAGTATGTTTAGAGTTGCCCGAGAAGTCTCTATCATCATGATTAGGCAAACTTTTTGAAAATCAGATAGAAAAACACGGTTTATATATATACACACACACATATATTTAAAATACACAGCAAATAATAAGTTAAAAAACTTCCTTTGTCTTTCTCTAAGGAGCAAGATCTTGCAACTAAGGACAGGAGATGACATGGAAAAGAGAAGTAATGGCTACTCCCAGAAATATTGTTGTTTCTGGGCAGTTCAGTACTCTAATCAGACGCATACGACAAATGGAAAAGCCCAGAAATGCTAGATGCAAGAGGTTAGTCTGGACAGAATATTACCCAGGACATTCTCACTTTTACAAGAAAGAGCTATAAAAAACATTAGTGAGAAATAAATGCTGCTGCTCCAAAGCCCCTTCTCATTAAGGTGATGGGATCAAGAAAAAATGGAGAAGGTAGCCTTGGCTGATGTAATAAAGGATAAATAATAGCACGAATTCCCTGCTGAGAAGCAATTGACAGCTTCTCACACAGAGACAGGAAAAAAAAAGTCCCCAAAGCCCATAAAGAAAAGAGGTGACCCTGGGCAGGGGAGCTCAAAACCTCATGGAGGGCCATCCCGATGGGCGCGTTGCCCGCCCTTTGCTGTGCGGGGCAGGGGCGGAGCGGGCTTAACTAAGTACGGCAGTGGAAAAAGGAAGCGAAATTCTGGTGAAGGCATGAAAGCACATCAGGAAACCACCAACGGTTTTGGCCACCGCGCTAAAAAGCAATGCAGGCGGGCGAGTGCCACCTGGCTATGTACAGTTCCTCTGGTTTTCAGACTGTAGTTTCCACGTGTGCCAAGAACTCCTGACCTCCGTGCGGGATGCAGCCCGAGGACCCGCACACGCAGGGGCACCAGCTCCGTGCGGGCATCACCGTGGATTAAAGTTGGGACTTGCCAGAGATCTCCGGTTTGCTCCTAACTACTCTCAAAGCCCCGTGGCAGAATAGCTGCCCTCAAAAGATGGGGAGATGGATGTATCGGCCGGAGGGGACGGCCGGGCGCTGCCGCCGCTCGGGGCCCCACAGTGCCCGCGTTCAGGACGGGCACCGGGCAGAGGGATGCCATTCCCTGGAGTTAAGACGACTCCAAACTTCATCGCTGGTTTTCCCCCTCCCTTATCGTTCCCGCCTCTCTAACCCTTCCACAGGAGTGTTTCAGCCCACAGAGGCGCCGCATGTCATTTCAGCTGACGGCCAAGCAGCGAAGCCCTAGCAAAAAAGCAGGGGTCCAGCAGCGGGTCCACGAGCTCCGGGACGAGCCCTGTCCTTTTGCACCTCACGGACTCCCGGCTCTTAGGCGGGCTGGAAGGCGAGAGGCGCTGTCCGGCTCCGCGCCCCACCGTTACCCGCTCCCCGCGCGCCGCAGGGCGATCCCCGCCCGCCAACGCCCGCGGTCTCTGCCGAGGGCACCTTTGTTTGCAAACAGCGCGCACATGTGCGGGAGCGGCGAGGCGCGGGGGCTGCCGCTCCCGCGGAGCAGCGGCGTCGAGCAGCCAGCACCCGCGGTCCCGCCCGGCGGCTCGGCTCCCGGCACTTACATCCAGGCTGTCGAGGCCGTTGTCCATGCTCTGAGCCATCTAACGGTTCTGGGCTCTCGAGTTGTTGTCGTTGTTGCCGCTGCGCCTCTCCGAGCGCCGGCGCTCGCAGCTGGACCAAACACACGCCCCGGCTCCTGTGGCGGGACGCGGCTCTTATATGTCCCCCCCGTTCCCCCCCCGCCCCGGGGCAGCCCATGGCTGGCTCCTCCCCGGCGGGTGTCACCGCGCACCCGTGCTCCGGCGGGCGCCTCGGACAGCTCTTTGTCTGCCGCCCCAGGGCATGGGACCTGCACTTGCCCCAAGTGCCCGCGAGGGCGTTGCTCCTCACAGGGGCGTTTGCCACCCTCCGATTGATGTGTTCATACAAGCAGGGGTTTGAATTTCCTCTCAGGAAAATTCTTTGAAGTGTGTTGCCGGGCCCTGCGCTGCCGTGGGTACCCCGGGCGAGCTGTGGGTGAAGCCACCGGCCCAGGGATTGTGATGGTGGAAGAAGAGAAGTCCTGCATACGCTTCAAAATATACTCAAGTCAGTCCTCAGAGTTGTCTCTCATCCCTGCTGAGGAAAGAGTTTAGTGGGAGAGGCAGGAAGAAGGGGATGGTACCTACCGAGGAAAGAGAGGTTCTACAGATCTTTCAGGGGCTGCAACGTGAGTAGGCTGCAGGCTGCCCACTGAACTCCTCTGGCGTTTGTGGCTTTGGGTGAGAAGTCTGGTGAGGAGCTGTAGGTGCTTCATCAGCATGTCTGAGATATGATGATGGGTCATCATTCCAAAAAGCTTTGGAACAGTGCAAGAAATCTGTTAAGGGAACAACAGAAATCAGGAAGAAAATAAACCATTGCCAGAATAATGATGCTGCCAACTTAATATAAAACCAGGGATTTGCATCCTCAGTGTCTTTTCATCTAAAAATAGCAAACAGAGCTCTTTATTTGCCCACTAATATCAGGAACGCTGTTTGCTTGGTAAATCAGTTGGGGGGTTTTGGTGTTTTGTTGGTTGTTCGTTTTTTTGTGGGTTTTTTTTTATTTTTTTTTTTTTTTTTTTTTTTTTTTTATTTGAAGGGGAAAACCACCCCAAATATAAAGAAAAATAAATCAGAATAATGCATGTCACCTTTGTCCCCTCCTCAATCTCACAACTCACACCATAGCACATAACTATATTGGGAAGAATTGGTTCAGTTACATAGATTTACCCTTTACAGTTGGAATTTAGAGTGGAAAGAAGAAGGAGGGAGAAGGGCATTCTTTATGTAATAACAATATGCTCATATTACCCTGGAAGCCTCAAGGGATGAATAAAATGAAAGTTTGACAATAGTTTTGTTCTTAAATGCCGGTATTACCAGTTTCTGTGCTCCAAATTAGCCACCAGTTTTAGATGCAAAGATTATTACCAGGTATTTGATGAGACTTACTCTCTTACTCTTCCCCTAAAAGCTT
>JANHGB010047975.1:50344-84717 GCA_026283785.1 Coracopsis vasa
CCCTACATTTACAATATTAGGGTTAAATAGATATCAGAATTGTACTGTTTCTATTCAAACTTAATTTTAATAATGGCAATATAACAAGGATGATAAAATTAAAGATGATGTAATGAACATCTTTAAAGCAGGCTCTCCAAATTTCTAGTCTTTAAAGTTAAGCCTGCTTAGCAAGCTTTTTTTACCCCCCCTAACTTATTTAACAGCACTTAACATTGGTAGCAACAATATGCATGCACAAGGAAAAGACTGACTGACTGTTCCCCAATTTCCCAATTTTCCATCAATGTCTGTTGTTTGCTATGTGCAGACATGAAGTAACACACAAACCCTTAGATACTTGTTGTAGGAGGTTTTCACTTTCCAAAGGTTTATTAGAGCCTGGCAGTGAAAAGTCACCAAGGAACCCCAAGCTCACTCTGTACTGTTGGTTTCACTGCTGCTGCCATCAGACTGGGTCAGTCTAGGAACGCACTTGGGAGTATATGGTGGTGAACTTGGGACCTATACTGACAATGCTTATGAAGATGCCACAAAGAAGCAAACCCTAACCAACAGCACCGGTGAGGACTGATGCACGTACACACTACTCAGGGCTGGGTGAGCCGCCACCTTCACAATTTACACAGCTCAGCTTGCAACTTCTTTGCACCCTGGGTGACCACAAGCTACAAAGTATAGTCATTATTTTTCATTCATTTTCCAGTTTGAAGTATCCTCAACATCAAGAGGACTGGGCCACAGATGAGCAGTGTGGGGTCTTACAGCAGGATGACAGTGGTGTGAGTTGTGTGCTCCTCATCATGGCACAGGGACACGTGAGGGCAAGCAAGGGCACAAGGCTTGTCTTGAAGGATTGTCCTGGGTAAAGGGAGTCAGTCTGGCTGGAATGGATCCAAGGGTGAACAATCCTGTCTGCTGCCGTGTGCTGCTTCGTGGGAGGGAAAAGCTTCAGCAGAAAGCTTGGGTGGGAACTGGCACAAATAAAGTGAGCGGGATCGGGGGCCCCAGGAGGGACAGAGAATAAGCCAGGCAGCTCATGTGCATCACCCCTGAAGTTCAAGCACATGGGTTTTACCCAAAACTTTCGCTTCATGAGTGACTTAAAAAAAACACACCTGTGTTTCCAGTGATGACTGTGGTTGGTTCCACTCAAACTCAAAAGTCCTTAATTTTTAACAGTATGTCAACATTTACCTCTTCTTCTCCCTCCCAAGTTAAGAAACATTACAAACTTCAATATTAAACTTGGGAGTTTCATATTTGATGGCTTGACTTCGCGAACGAAGATTTTGGGAAGGGCTTTACCCATGCTTACTGCAAGCGCGCTGATGACTAAAAAGGCCAATGTGGGATTTATTCTACATGTATTTGTCATGATTTTTAAAAAATGGACCCAGTAAGAATGGCTAATTGCTTGACCACTCTGTAATTCACTTGTGGATTCAGACCTCTCTACCCATGTGAATCCAAAACAGATCATGGTTTGTTGCAAACAGTAAGTTGCCATCACACTGGAACACACAGGTAGTCAGGAACCAACTGGTTAACAACAGTTTTTACTTACAGCATGTGACCAAGGATACTAGATTAAAAAGAGCAAAGTGGGCAAATATATTCTTTAAAGCCTCTGTTTGCAATAAACTACAAATACTTTCTCAACCCAGCGCGTTCATAGAACTCTCAGAGGTTTTGGCAGTAAAACAAACTAGAACAGGTTGGAGGGAAGGAGGTGTCTACATCTCTGCTTTAGATTCCCTCTCCCCCATACTAGATATCAGTATTTATTTACCAAGAGGAAACTCCAACAGCTGTAGACATAGAGATACGACAAAGAAGAAAACTGAGTTTCAGTTCACTGTTTACAACCCACTGATTAGTTGACTGGTTGTTCTTGTTCATAACCATTTATCACCAGTATTTAATTCACAATAAACCTGTTAGTATACTGACACTTTTTCTCCAAGTAGGAAACTTAAAATAAGGACTTGAGACTTTCAAGATTCATTCCAGCAAATTAAAGAAGACATAAATAATACATGAAACAAAAGAAGTCCTATCAGAAGATACCATTCACCTGTTAGTGAATGGCAGCCAGATATTCTATACCATCCAGAACTGATGATAGAATTAAAAAATCCTCTGTCATACACACAAGATATGAAACAAGTTGGAATGATTGGTGAAACCCTTCCCCTGTAAACACGGTTTAGTTTTTCCCTATGAATTGATACACCATCCGCCTTATTGATTCTGGTCATATTTACAGTTCCACCAGAAAGAACAACAAAAAAAACAACAAAACAACAGATCTCTTTTGCCTCAGATCTTTGAAATTAGTGACCAGCTACCAACACCAGTCTCCATTTCAGGCTGTTCTAAGTGTGTGCCGGAGCCCATGGGCACAAAAGGCAATCATAGGGAAAACCTATTTTCACCAAAAAAACTCCAATGGTATCACTAAAATGATTCCTCCATCCTTAATTATTAAAGGACTCTCAAAATAGAACAAACTCGCAGATATTTCTTGCTCTCACGGAAGCCAAGTTTGGCAGGTTCCCAGGCTGGCTACATACACACTCCCATCTCTTGCAAAGCCAAAATGTCTGATGGAATAGAAAACAACATAGTTTCTTCTCAATTTCAGCTGCAGGAAAAGGGACGGGAAGATCAGTACACCTCACAACTGTGACACAGGGGCCTTCTGCACCTGGAGACATGAGGGCAGCGCAGGGACGTGGTCTTGCCTGCCCAGGACAGGATGGAGGGGTGCAACATCACCATCACTTTCATTTATCTCTTTGCTAGATTTGCATTCTATTTTTTCATTTTACTTCTTCAAACAGTGGATTGCAAAATTACTGTTTCTGATGGCATTTACGTACCTCCCTCCTAACATTCACAATGAAATTTATCACAGTCAGCAAAGCAAAAAAAATGGGTTTTGAAGATCTCACTCAACCAAAAGTTTTGTCACCTGTTCCCACCCAAAATAAGGTCCTCTGTGTCCTTCCCTGATGAAGGTCTGCAACAGCCTCCTCAGCTCATCTCTTCCTGGCCTCATTTATTCCAGCTTCACATTTCTCATCTGAGCAACTCACAGTCTTCGATTTGGTCTTTCTGCACTATTTTGGCTCTGAACTGACAGAGCAGTGACCTACTGAAGCTATTTTCCATCCAGAATGAGGACTAAAAAGGAGGGCTTGGAGATCTGGACATTACAGCTCTGGAGGTTTCAAACAGTGCCACCTACCAAGTCCCAGAAATCCTCACTCTTTCCAGTCACTTTGCAAACGCTTTTACTCTCACACATATCTCTACAATAGCTAGGTTCCATATACAAAACCTTTATACACTGAAGGACAAGTTTCTGATGTATTTAAATAAAAAGTTACTCCACTGCCTGTAGAAAAAAATTGCTATTTTAGTGAGGCCCAGATAAACAAGGGTTTGAGCTCCCTCTGCAGGCATCGGGTCTGTAATTAACTAAGAAATGCTTTTCCCACGGCCACGCAGTCATAAACGAATAATGATGATGTGCAGAAACAAAAATGTTTTGACAGGATTTGGCACGACAGTAGTTGAAATTATCACTGATGTTGTTCTTTAAATAAGACATTTGGGGAAAATTCTGGCCTAGTATAACCAGGTGCACTCCACACCAGTGAAAGGATTGCCAGCCACTTTGCTTTGCAATGGGGTTAGCTAATTTTCTGTTAGGTGGATGGCAACTTAAATAAATAATGATAACTAACTACGAGAGCTAGTACCTGGGGAAAGCCTTAGGAGAAATAGAGCGCCATCAGGATAGAACAGCAGAGAGATGTATGTAAAAGATTAACTTTTAACTTGAACTAGGAAAGCAGATTATGCTACTGCAGCAGGCTTACACTGATTTAGTGGTACAGACTATATGAAGTGTACGAAGTATTAAACTCACAAACAGAGACTTCTATTCCAAGTATCATCAGAGCTGCACACTCAGGAGCTAAGTCAGCTCTAAGTTTCACTGGAGCCACTATCTAATGGGATTCCATATAGGATTAGGACAGAAACGTGGATTTCCTTGACATTTCAAGTCCTGTCATTAAAAAGAAACTACCCTTTTCAAGCCAATAGGTTTTGGTTTTTTTACTTTTCAAAGAAAAAATCAGGACTTAGACACCACAAAATCTTGGAAAAAGCTATTCAGATTATAAAGTGATAAGAATATGAAAGAGATAAAATGTATTTCATAAACAAAGCTACATAATAATGTTAATTGAAATATGTATCTATGTTTACAACCCCTCCAATCCAACATTTCCCTGTATTTTGGCCCCAGTCTATTCTGGCTGGGAGTTAGGTGTGAAGCCCACAAAAACAATGTAACAGGCACAGTGAAGAACTACTTTAATAGCCACAGATATTAGAAATAGGAAACACGCAAACATATTAGAAAACACAGTGATATCTAAAGATTGAGCCTCTAACTTTCTCAGTGAAAGAGAGAAAAAGTAAGATTTTGACTAGCTAGAACTCAGCTATTTCTTGTAGAAGACACTGTTGCATAGTCACGTTTCTTCTTAATCATTTCTAATTGACATTCAGCCAAAATTTTCCCTGACTTCAACTGTTTACATGTCATATCACACTCTTCTCCTATTCTTATATCTTTGAAGTCTATGCATGATAACATTTTTAGATAATTGCCCTATTTTTGTACTGCAGCCTCTTAGAGGTAAGACTGCATTACACTGTGGAGAGATCTATAATCTCTGTGGAGAGATCTATAATCTCTGGTATGCACAAGAGCTCTCTCTGGGGCCAGAAACAGTATCAACGGATTCACTGCGGCAGCTCCGCTCTCCTCATCAGCCCACATGCAGTCGAGATCCTCCTTCTCCAACATGTCTTTTTTTCTGTTTGTTGAGATGAGCTGTATGAAAATTGACTGGTGGCCAGATACTAGAGATGTTTCCCAGGGATCAGGACCAGGACCAGTACTGTTCAAAATCTTTGGCAACTGCCTGGACAACTGAATAGAGTGGACCCTTGGCACATCCGTGGATGGTCCCAAACTCGGGGGTGTGGAGGAGATGTGGAAGCACCACTGGGCTGCTATTCAGAGGGAGCTCAAGAGGCCAGTGGAATGAAGAACCTCATGCAGAATCTCGCTAAAAGCAAGTGCAAAGTACTACAACTGGGCAGTAAGAATCTATACTAGAGGTGAGGAGTCGAAAGGATACAAAAGCATCTTTTCAGCATAAAGCGTGAGAAGTCCTGATGGACAGGTTGAACATAACCCTGCATGAACGCTTGCAGCTAAGGTGGCCTGATGCATACTATATTAGCAAAACTGTAGACATCAGGTCAAAGGAGATGGTTTATTCTCTGTTTGGTACTTACGACATTGCATCTGGAGTACTGGGCTACAGGCTTCTGTACAAGACACCAAGATACTATGGTGAGACCAGCAGAGGACCACTGAGGTGCTAAGGGACCCAGGACATGATACATGGGGACAGTTTGAGAGTACTAGGTTCATTCAGGCATCAGAAGAGGCAGCTATGTAAGCATCCCCTTACTGCCTTCAAGGACCTTCAACAGTAAAGTGTGAAAAGGTGGAACCAGAGGTGCACAGCAACATGACAAAAGGCAGTGGACACAAGTTGCAACACAAGAATATCTGATTACGTGATGATAGAAAAAAAAATCATTTACAGCAAAGTGGTCTAACACCGCAGCATGTCTCCACCCTCAGAGAGATTCAAAATCAACTAGGAAAGATCCTGATCAGCCTGATCCAAGTCAACTCTGCTTTGCGCAGGACCTGGGGCCCCATCACTTCCAGAGGGCCCTTTTTAGATAAATTCCACCAGAAGCTATGATATTATCCATTAGCAATCCTGGCTAATGGATACCCTTGAGTACTGTACATATTACCCGAGCTATCTCTGGCTGTCACATGCAATGGCCAGAGGATGTATAGAAGCATTTGCAGAAGTTCTCTGCACGTGCACAGACGAGCTCTTGCAGTTACTAAGTGAGCACTGCAACCTTGCCAAACTAAGGACACACCAGATTTCCTGTGTGTGCTCTGGTCACTGCTCCGGCACCCGCAGAGCAAGTCATGTCCCTTATATTAGCCAAGACAAACTTTGTGCAGTAGTGCTATGCTAAAACTGCATAGGTTGGTTCTGTGCCTGCACAGGGCTGCACCAGGGCATGCAGATCAAATCGTTCACAGCTAACATAACTTGGGTAACTTTGCATCAACTTGGATGACTGTTCTGGTAACTCCTCATTCTTATGCTGCATCTTGCAGAACCCACTGGAGCATCTGTTCCAAACAGCTTTAGACATGGTTTAAACAAACTGAACCTCATCTAAAAACCTAACTAATAGTCAAACTATACATGTTTATTAAGTCCTTGAATCATCACCAGAAAACAAAAAAATCTTTCTTACTGAAACCCTTCATGTTCATTTTGGTTAACTGAGGCTTAGACTTTAAACAGAGTATTTTGCCTGTAGTAAATCATAGTTACAAATTACATAGTTTTACATTATAGTTACAAATTCATGAACCATTAGCTACCGACCTGGTGATCTGATACCCTGCTTATAATAGCACCCACATTTTGTACAGCATTTTTCATCAGCAAGTCAGTATCATTATCCCCATTTTTTAACAGATGAAAAAACTGAGGCATAAAATAAGGAACTGATTGGATCAAGGTCACTTAGCAAGGCAGCAGCACAGACAGGAATAAAAACAAGGTGGCCTAAGACCTAGTGCAATGTGCCCCACTGCTATTTCCTCACCCTAACATCTCTTTTGTCTGAGTTCCTGCATTTCAATTTACCCTCTCTTGAGCGTATTAACTTACTCTGAGGCAAAAATATTCTAATTTTTTTGTTGCTTGACTGCTCCCCCTATTGTGGTCTTTACGGGTACTTGGATACCTTTCTAGACAGTTAAAATATAAAAGATACGGCAAATGAGATTATATGTATACTTCCTTAGATTAATTTAATGATGACAGAATCTTCATTTCCTCATCCCAGTAGAGACAGTTCCCGTGTGCTGAAAGCCTTCCTTACCTTTTTAGTGCTGTTAGTGTTGACAACTCTAACCAATTAGTATCTTCTTTGCACTTCACTAACATGCTGTTTAGTAGTACTGTGGATAATTAATTAAATAAGAACAGAGATGCCAGAAGGATTCACCAGTTTGTATCTTACCATATTGTTATTTACAATCCTTCTAGCCATCTTCAGATTCTATTTTATTTAGGAGTTAGTCTTCATGAAATACATTGTCAAAAGTTAAAACAAAATTAGTGGTGCGGGGGGGGGCTGGGTGTTTGGTGGGTTTTTTGTGTTTGGCCTTTTTCATTTTGCTCACCAGATCTGTAATTCTATCAAGAAAATAATTATACTGATTTGACAGAAGAGATGACAAATTTGTCGAACACTGAAGCTCCTCAGAATCCAGAGTGTCTCACTTGGAAGTCTAAAGGCATGACTACACTCTGCATTTAAATATAACACAAGCCATCAGCATTCAAGCTAGCTGCAGAATGGAGCTCAGAAACTCACCAGGGCTTTTCACCAGTACTACCAAAATGAGCATCTCTGCATGGACGTACAGCTGCGCTATGTAGAAGTACTTGCATGGATCAGTACTAGCTCAGGTAGAACGAGTATGTACTACATGACTTTCCATTGTACAACACAAACACATTGAAAGCATCTTTGAAAGGCAGTCTCAGTTCCCACAGACAAGTTGAAAAACAGCAATTAAGTGCCTGAAATACCAGGTGGCACTGAAGCCTCTAAGTCTATGAAAGTAATCCAAAGCTTTGCATCCCTGAATGAAAAGACATCACTTAAGTGCCATAAGTTCTGCTACTGTGTATGCTGAGAAGCACCACTGTGACAGCTCTGCACACTGAAGGCACTGTGAATCACTGACTATTCACAGATTTGCATGTAGGACCCTTCCAAGCTGCAAAGCTCACAGGGATTATGCCTCGCAGCCAAGGAGAATGGTGCATCCAGGATGAAGCACAGCAGCATGGGTACTCTGCTTCAAAAGTGCAGCAGGAAGAGAAGTGAAAAGTGGTGAAAAAGCTGCAAATCCTACAATAAATGCTGTGCAGTACTGCAAAATGCCACGCATGATATGGTAAATAAAAATGTTAAAGAATATCTAAGTAACTGCATAGCTCCTGGTGGCTCCGGTATTATCTACTCCCCTACTACGATCTGATTCAACAAGGTATCCAAAGCATGTTCACAACTGAAACTTTCAAAGTATTCCCACCTTCACTATGAATAGTCAGTCCCCTAAAGTTGCTCACAATGCTGAACTGAGGACATTTAATACACGTTCTTAGCTGAAACTGATACATCTATCACTACTTAAAACTTATGTTTATGTATACTTATATATGTAAGTTTTAAGTAAGTATGTATGTGTATAAATATATATGCATATATATTCTTCACTTCATCAAAAATTCATAGAGGAAAAATATATTGCACATAACAGATTGAAAAGGAGTTCTTTCGCAATTCTTGAAACATTTTGAAATAATACTAAGTTATTGCTTTGCACTGGGATGAAACCAAGTTTGATTTTTAAATAATTTGGTTTTTATATAGAAATGAGGTCATAAGAAACACCCCACCTATCTCACTGTAACATTTAAGAGTTTTCATTACAAGTACATCCCACTTGTCTTGAAGTTCCTGCTCTTACTCACTCATGACAAATGGAACATCTCCAGGAGAAATTAGAAAAGATGCAGTGCATGCTTCTCAACACTTCAGATGCCTCACAAGTGGGGTATCCACACCAGATCCTTGGTGAGATGGAAGAGAAACACCAAACACAATTTCAAGGTGATAAAGTGATAAGCACAATGCCAAATCCGGGCCAAAATAATGAACAGAATATGAAAGTTGAAGCACAGGGCAAAAAGCAGTAAGTTTGATAAAAGAAAAGGAAACAGCAGCCAAAAGGGAATCCTCTTCTTGATAACAGCTGCAGTTCCACTCGGTCAAAATATGAATGAACCTAAAAATGAGAAAGTAAAAGGAAGAAAGAAAACTAAATTTTAAAGGTGATGTCTAGATTTTGTCCTGCAGGGTGTAAGGACTGCTCTTGTACAAGAGAAAATGTGTACCTAAACCTGCTCTTTATGAGCTAAGGCTTTTCTAACTACTCCAGCTCATCACAGCAACTGGGCTGATAGAAACAGATTTGTAGGCATATCTATTCTACCTATATATGCCCTCCTCTAAGTAACAAAGGAAGACATCTGGCAGATATTTTAGAAGAAAATGACATTATTTTGACAACAGGAATTCTTTCTGTTTGAAGTTTGATTAAGTATAGTAACAGCAAAAAGCCCAGGCTGATGTCCTCATCTGAATGCTCATCAGGCTCAGCTCTACTTAATTTCTCAAATCCTCTGGGGCCAGTAAGGATCCATTCATAATCCCAAAGTCACCATTTGTCACCACTTGCATGGACTTGGCAGCTTGATCTATACTAGTAAATACCGCCCAGAAACACTCCTGAGCACTACAATATGATCACCTACATTTTAAATTGTTAAAATGGCTCTTGAAATGCTTTTCAGCCATGCCAGCTAGCACTCTCTTACACAATCTGCATGCACAGTTCAGAAGCGAGAACATCGTAGGAACCATTCCAAATAAGCAGGTGGAAATCTTGCCACAAATTGCTTTAGAAGCTCAGAGAATTTGCACCATAGACATCAGCTGTTCTGTGCAGTGGATGCAGAGCATAGGGATGATCCTGGATATGTCTGATTTAACAGTCTAAACACAGCCTAAAAATTGAATTGCAGTGGTACCCCAGTGAAACCAAGAGTCATCCTAATGATGTTTTTGTTGCTTCACTCATGCCAGCAAAATAAAAAACATACACATTTCCTTCCTTAATATTTTCCAACGTTCCTGAGCAATCCTTGGGTTCTAAACTAACCTGGAGCTCTCTGCCTCCTCAGAAGGGTGCACTTCAGTATCTTTCTTTTCTGAAAGTGATTTTCCACTAATCCAAGTCATTCCCTTCTGATAACATAGTACAAACCATTTTTCTCAAGCCTGACCTGGCTTGACCATCACATGATCCTTCGGTGTACCTGCCTGATCATTTATCCTGCTATGGCCACACAACTCACAAATTGTTGACTACTCAGTTGGGAGATCACAGGTTTAGCACTGCATTGGAAGAAACAAAATAGACTGACACTCACAAAACCCCAGCCAATTACATATACAACTGGAAGAGATGATCATTTAATAAAATAGCATTGAGTTGAGGGTAAGGAGTTAAAAAAAAGCAGTTTGAGACTCTGTCATTCTTTTCCAATTTTGGCTATCTCAGTTTCTTGTACAGGAAAAGCAGGTAGAAACTCTTTCTTGAACCTCCCTAAATGTAATCTGTGCTGAAGAGAAGTTTTAAAGTTCTTTTAGTCTAAGTTACTTTCTCTCAATACTCATGACAGGAAAAAAAAAAAAATGAGACTGACAGCTTCTTGGACATTCCACTTTGGCTTTTAAGGCATGAGGGAAGAGAATATCCCTCTGTGAGCTAAGCATACATTGGAATGGATTTTTCATCTATTTTTAACAGTAATTAATCTAATTGCTCTGCATTATGCTACAGCACATCATATTAAACTGCATTTTTACATGGCTGCATTACAATTTCATTTTATTATATAATCTACAGTGACATTTTACTTACTGTATTCATCTTGCAAGAACAATGCAAAAACGGCTACAACAATGCAAATACAGTTTTCATATCATGCCTGCTTAGGATATAGGGATAATAATATTGTACAGTACTTATTAATGCTTTCTCAGTCAATACGTTATGATATACTGTATTCTTTGTGTCGTGGGGCTCAATTGCTTAGATCTGGCAGTCAGATGAAATTATAAGAAATAAAAAACAGGGCAATGAAACATAAATGTGATCTTAACTTTTTATTGACTGCATTTATCCGCTAAGGGTGGAATTTCTCTGAGAGGAGAAAAGTGGAGGGGTGCAAAAGACACGTCCCTTCTGCTGTCAGTAAAGTCAAAAGTTTGGGGGGGGAATGCTGTTTAAAATCCATTTTCTTTGCATGGATGACCTCATTTTTAAAAGAATTATTGCCTCGGAGTGGTAACATAGATATTTACATGGAAAACTGTATTTAAGATATGATTAGTGATTACATGGAATACAACAGTATCTTTGTTAGTCAGGTATGAGATGCATAAACCATGTGCAAGTGAACCAGGACTGGTAACTCTGCATGGCATAATACTGGATTAATCAGTTTTTGTAAAAATTGCCTCCTAAATGTTACTAGATCAAGCATCCTGTTCTAAAAATCACGTATTCAGATTTCACTGGTTATTCTGAACTTACAAAATCCCTGTGTTCCTGCAGCAGTCTAAAAGGTTGTTCATCACTATCTGATGCATAAATCTTTGATTTACATGTTTTAAATAAACTGTCATGTTAACCAGCAATAACCAAATGGTTTCTTTAAAGAGAAGAAGGGGCAGCTTTCCTGGAACTAGCTCTTTTTACCTATTATCTCAACAGATGCCTCAAGTGGAAGCTTAGCAGAAGACACCAGAATTGTTCCTTGAAGGATCTCTTCCTTTTTCCCGAAGATAATCAAGGACAAGGTGGCATGAGATAATTAGCTACAAGTACCATTAGCTTCCTGAATTATCTCCATGACTGATACTGAGCTCCTGCGGGCGGCCCTGGCTTACAGCCTGCGACTCCCAGGGAAGATATTTCAACATAAGAAAGAGGCCCTACATCGCGGGGGGCGGGGGGGGGGGGAAGAAGGAGCTATGCATATGAATGACTACTGCCTGGCTGGTATGAGAATTCCTCGGTATTTCCAGCTCCTCACTGCTAGGGTAAAGCAGCTTACCACAGGGATACCAGACTGTTTCTCTGACCTCTGTCTTTTGCTTTTGGCAGTGTCTTCAAATAAGACCACTGTCTCAAAAATCTTACAATTATTAACTGTAGAATAATTGGATATTTTTAAAAAAATAAATAGGTAGGGAGCTCCTGACATCAATGTAGGTACATAATTGCATTTGAAATTAATAACATCTGTTGATAAAATGTTGTACTGGAGATGGAAGATGGGAGTTTTGCCCACCAGGCTTGTACCCCAATCCTACTGTAGTGTTGATGGCAATCCCTGTTTTGAAACTGCATACCTAGAGGCAAGCTCATAATTCCCTCAGATACCTCAACAAAAAGTTCTAATTCTCAAGGGCATGAAGCAGTTCCTTACTCCTGAAAATAACACAGAAATATGAATTTAAGAGCTTAACTATAGACAATGAAGTTAAAAAAAAATAATCTTAGTAACTCACAGTCTCAGTTTCTCCATCTTTAAAACAACTGAGTTCTTTATAAAGTGACTTTATTTTTCTTGGATAAGAAGCTCTGCATCTGCTATGTATTCTTATTTATTGCTATTAATGGTTGCCATTTTTGCATTTTACAAGGTAGTCTTTATGAGTAACATGACATAAGACAGTTTTTTTCAGGTGATGTTTCTAAACAGGGCAACATTATTAATAAAAACTTTATAGCTAATCTAGACAATTTCACTACAAAAATTTCAGAATGCAAACAATCATGTTAGAATAAAATTTTACAAGTAGCCATGAAAAATCATTACATCTTTTATTCTGCACATCCAGTTTCCATGCAAGTGACACATGTAAGAACGTGTTATTAATCCTGATGCAAAACCATGGATCTTGTCAATACTTATCAGGGTGTAAGAAACCTAGAGAACACTGTTGTTACAGTCAAGGATATGGCACACACACAGTTTCACTACATTGGCTTTAATGCTTTAATACTACTACATCTTACCAGTAGGCAGCACTGTTACATCTTTTTAGATGTTCGCAATGTTAATGACATACAGTGCCATCTGCAACTTTCTACATAATATCTGACCTTTACTTCCATTCAACCCTCATTATTTTTTCTTCACGCAGTGTTTCTATCTCCCAGATTTTATTTCATAAAAGAAAATAAGAAGAAAACCAAAATGCTGGAATATTTTTTAGCACATCAAAAATGGGAAATGGATATGCAATGTTATATTGGACTGCATTAACCAATTACCTTGACTGTCACTATTTAAAACATAGCAGTATCTATATTTCTATATGATGAATTACCTTAGGCAAATATCTCAGTAGCGGAAATGGTTCATTTCAATATTGATTAAATCATTTAGATCTTAAAAGAACAAACTGATAGAATAAACAATGGTCCTGATCCAGAAAACCCTTCTTCAAATGAAGAACATGAGCCTCAGTTATGAGAGTCATATCTTAAATTGGACTATTCTTCTCAAGAAGGATTTGAAATGTAAAATTCAGAAGCAATGAGTGTTATAAGCCCAATAAACTGTTCTCATTACTATTTAAAAAATAGACAAACCTAAATACACAGACATGTACAATGCTCTTGTGGCTGATAATTTTCAGTTTTACCACTCTACAGAGTCTGTATCATCACCTAATTGAACCTTGATCTTCTATTTGCTAAGAATTAAAATTCAATACTGAGTTCAATGAGATTTTTGGATGTATAAGAAAGGAAGAATTTTGTGTCGAATATACATGTACCCAGCTGCAAAGGTTACTGGCAGGGGTTAATAAGTATATTTGCAAAGCACAGATAATGAATACTTAGATTAGAATATGTATCAATTTCATATATATTTCTATGTATAGACACACACAGGTGCCCACACAGACACACTCACATATTTGTATAAGTCTAAAAACAAACAGTATTCTCTTAGTTCTTTGGTAAACAAGATGTACCAGCTTAAACATCGCAGCAGTGCCAAAGATTTTTTTTCCACTTTCTGTCCTACTTTCACACCAAAATTATAATTTCATATTTCATAAAAAGGCACTGAAACGTAAAATGGGCCAACATCAAAATATAACAAGGAAGCAAAGATAAATTAGAGGAATTCTTTGGTTCTTTAACTAATCAGAGATATACAGAAAAGGACCTTTTAAGTTTAATGATACCTGCTCATTAAATGATGCTAAACACTAAAATACCACGAACAGCAGGGAATTTCAGTTTACATTAGAGAAAAAAATAAAAGGGTAAAAATGACTGAAGTTGGTCAGTTCAAGCTGATAGGGCACTTCAAATGAATAACAGAAGAATAAAAGAGACACTCTAGGTTAAATTAGGTTCTCCTATGCCTTTTCTTGAAAGTGCTTAACTTCACAAATTTTATTTGAATTAACTAACCTGCCAAAATCAAAGACTTGAATAGGGGTAAAGTTAAACAAGCAACTATACTTCACAGTAAGTTTACCCATTAAACAGCAGATAAAACCTCTGCATAAGAAAAAATGGGAGAAACCATTTTAGAATGTGCATTTTTTACTTCTCCAGTCAGGGAAAATGTCATCCCTTTCATATTCTTGAAGTAAAGCTGTACTTCAGAATGAAATTAGTCAGATATGGAACTTAACTCTTCTAATAATTTGTTTGTAAGAGTCTGTTTTTCTAAATTAGCACAGTTTTCTTTGTCTCCATTTGAAATATATAATACTTGAGTACTACCATTTTAGTGTGACATTAAAGATATTAAACAATTAATTACACCGCATTACCTGACTAATAACTTTTGCAAATACACTGTAAAGCATTTAAAGGAAAATAAACCATTTCAAGAAACTGTCAAAGTTGAAGGAAAAAAAAAAAGGCTGTAGATAAGAATGTGGCTCCACATCCTTCTCAACATACGTGCTATACCCTATGTTAATTTTGTTTGAAGGTGATTACATTCATCATTAAGAAGAATAAAAGAGAAGAGCTCCATTCCATTTTTTTTTTCCTGTGAGAGCAGACATAACATTCTAATAAAAATACAGATTTCACATGCATTCCATTTCTTCCTCACACTTCCATCAATCTTTCTTTCTGTCCTTAAATTAAAAAGACAAACCCCACTTTATTAAGCAAGCAAACTTATAACAGACAAGTTTTAACTGCAAAACCTAAGAACTCCAGTCCTGGAAGTGAATCCTTGTAGGCTTGAGAGTGGATCCTTGTACAACCTGCTTGAAAGTCTCAGCTGAAGATCAACCTCCTCACCGACTAGCATTTGGGTTTTAATTTTTATTACACACAATACTTCTATAGATTTAGTTAGCTATTTTTAGGTGGCAATTGAGCAATTTTGGAGAGGGACAGAGTCAGAGAAAGAGAAGACAGAAGCAAAAATATATTTGGGTAGCACGCAACTCCCCCCATCTTGGTTTGTCTCAGGCAAAGTGTCTGTTCCTTGATGTACCTCCGACAGTCCTTCCTCTCTCTTCGTAGGCTAATGCTCATTGTGAGGATGCCACACTGGATTGGGACACAATAGCCCTTATTTTGGTCACTGACAGAAAAACAAGTTTGGATTTGATTTTCAGAGATGATAAACAGTCATGGTTGCCAAGCATGTCTCCAATCCAGCCCATTCATCTCACAGATTTAAATGGTAACCAACAAAATACAGGTAATGGCTGTCCACCTCACTGAGGGCCTGCAAGATTATTCTCATGGCTTCCAAACACTCCAAATACTATAAGCATGGCAAGAATGCAAACAAATACAACCCCAAAGTAAAAGATGCAAAGACATTTGTTCTCTTTGGTCACCAACTGACAGTGGAACCTTAAGATAGCCATTTCCAAGGGGATGAATCCACGCCTCCATCTAGCTAAGTGCCACTACCTTTAAACTTTATTCTCTAAAGCAAAGTTGTTGTATCAAAACACCATTACATAAAGGTGCTGACTGATGGGTACTTTGTCAGCCTCAGAATAAACACTAGATTGCTTTAATGTCACAGCTATAAGATGCAGGAGAGCATCACCCATCTGAGGACGTTTAACTAAAAAAGGTGCAGCAGCAGTTGTAGAACAGCATATAAAAACTCCATATGTGATGGACTAAAACATACGAGAAAGATCTCTGCTCTAGGATAGTTGCCATGAAAAGACAAATTAAGGATGTGGTTGAGATAAAGTAAATAAATAATCTGATGACCATCAGGATGTATTTTATTCCCCATTTCAACTGTTACTTCTATCTTATCTTTAAGAAAATGAATAGTTTATTTCCTGTGACAAAAGCCAGGCAAATCTCTTGGCACCTGCAACCCATCTTATAGCATCGATCTCATGTGTATGCTCAGAAGTACATAAAGGCTCTCCTACAGTTCACTGCAAACAACTAAGCTTATTGTAGCATAAAGAACAGTGAGTTACATCTTCCCGTGCCTCAGCAATACAATCAGCGCTAACAAGGGCACAGTAGCTCAGATACTACTTTTCTGTTCACACCTGCACTGGGTTAACTTAAGAGAATACACCCAAGCATCTTCCATTTGTGTGAAACTCAGCAGCAAAGAACTTCCTTAGGGGTATTTCTCCCAGTGAGAATACTATCAACTTGCATCTGAAAAAAATGCATAGGTTGCACTCTGTAGCTGTCTTCTCAGTCCATTCCAGATAACACTGGAGAATATCTCATGCTAAAGGCCTAAGCAGAGCATGAAGAAGATGAAATAACACCACCAGTCTCATCAAACTTAAAATGGTATACCATCTCAGAATGAAATTTAGGAGGTAAGTGTGGACTTTGTCATTCAGTGAGAGAGAAGGAACTAATTTAATCTTTTTATGGTCACCAACATCATTAAGAAAACAACCTTTTAATTAAAAAATATAAAGTTACAGGAAATGAGCAGCTAGAAAGTTGCCCTTGCTTATTGGGAAAACTAGCAAAGGCTTAGTTAAGATTAGTTAGGCTTTGTTGAGAAAGTCATCTGTAAGACAGCACTGACAACTATGTAATTACAATGTCAGATACACTGAGTTAACAGCTTATTCATTCTACTGGTAAATATAGATGAGAACAATCAGGATGCTGTTATCTTCATTCTCATTAGTATTTTTACTACAAGTGGTTGGAAGCATCAGCTGAGAAGCCCCTATGATACACTCTATGACCCACAGCAAGAGACACCATCACCAAAGACCTCATAGTCTGATCAAAGACACCTTACAGAATAATTTAAAGGAATTTTATGCCTTCCCTAACTTGCACATTTTATTCTAATTATTTTTGCAGCATGTCTGACAACAAATACTTCCTTATCTATTATTTTTAACTAATTCTTCTCCTATTCTTAAATCATAGTAATTCATGTCACTGCTTTTCACCAGCAAAAATTTCTCTTTTTTAGCATAAAACCAGAGCTGGAAAATCTGGGGTTGTTCAGCTCAGAAGGACAGGAACTTATAAATTAAAAACATACCCCTTGCATTCACTTTATGAATGCATGATCCGTTAAGTGACTATGTCTACCTGGCCGCCTGCTCTTCCTATAGCAGGAACTGAAACTCAAGCCCTGAATACCACCTTGAAGGAAAATATATCTTGAAGGGAGAGATGCCAGTATATCCAGAACTGATTCATGGAATTTAAGGCTGGGTAAGTCTGATGTATGTAGTCTGACGGAATGTTTTTCTCAAAAAAAACCCTTCTGTGCTAGATTTACAGTTATTGTTAGAATCATGATACATGGTACTGCGTTACATTCTACAAACTTTCATATATTATTTTAATTAGACACTTTAGCTGAATACATGACATTGAAGCTCTAACTGCTGTGTTTAAACAGAATATGGAGACAGGAAAAAAATCACCAGACCATCGAACAAGTTTATGCTACTGAAAAGCCAATATACTCTCTCAAAAAATGATGTAACAAATATTGCACCTGTTACTGTACTTTGCCAAAAAGATGAGAAGTGCTTTAGTAATGCCAGAATAAATGCCCTGAAATTAGGACTGGAGGGATTACCTGCTGTCCTGGCAAGTAATCTGCAAAAAAACTGCCCACACAGTTGGGCCACAAACACCCAACTATTTTAACCAAGTCATAAGAGCAATGGCTTTCCTTTAGAGCCCACCAAATTAACACATCTAAACTAGACACAGAGAAATGTGTGCAGTCTCTAGTACACAAATGAGAAATTCTATCTCAGGTTAGTCTTGCATCTTTCTATTTTACTTAATTACCGCAAGTTTTCCTTCTATATATTAGTTTTGTTTATATGTATCCGATTGTTGATCCTATAATTAATTTTCTTTTCTCATACACTGCCCACCTTCCCTTTAATTTCATTCTCTTCCTTTGTCTAATTTTCTCACTCTGCTTTTCCCTTATTGATGTGTTTTATCCAGATACTTCTCTAGTCTGAAAAAAAACCCCTGACTTAAGATTGAAGAACATAGTAGTAAGTGATTCTTTCTCATTTTGCACTTCCACTTTCACTCTTCTCTCTTCCCTTTTACCTCCCTCCTCCTTCCCTCATTCCCTTCTCAGTCATTTATCCTGAAGTTTCTATTAACTTTCAGTCCCTTCTGGCCTTAAAATTTGCACAAATTTTTTGATAACATTAATTACTAGCATATTTAAAGTTGTGGAAAAGCAGGACCTAACACAGAATAGGTATAACTGGATAAACATGTATCTAGCATCTTATCACGCACCTCACAGAAGCGATCTGAATGGCATTTGATCTGTCTTGAAGGACAATGCAGTATGCAGATGATTAAATCAAATGTGTTCTCTGGTTTTACTAAATTAATACCCATTATATTGGTAAAAACCCTTTTTCTAACTGCGGTTGAAGGACATATTTTGAAATAATTTATAAGCTTCTGCTATTTTTTTACAAATTAACTTAATATGTATATTATTGATCACAATTTTTACATATGCCCCCAGAATATATTAGTTTAATAGGGAAATTGAACTATACGTGATTATATAAACTAGATTTATTTTGTTTATTTTTTCTTTTTTGGGGGGAGGGGAGAAGGCGCTACCAAATATATCATCAAAACTGCTATTCACAGGGAACAACCCCTACACAGCACCAGATCCAAAGAAAATATACAACGCCCATTATAAATTATAAGATCACTTACACTTGAAAGCAGTCACAGTGTGCTAAGCGCTTTCTAAACAGAGGAGAAGTGATGTGGCTGGCATGTAACTCCAGCTTAAGGAAGTCACGTTTCTTGTAAATTGGGAGCAGTGCAACCTGCCTTCTCTGAAAATTACATTAACAAAAGTGAGAATCTACCCTTTCAGAACAATGTATTGCTATCGCAAACCCCAAATTATTCTTGCCCAATGCTAAAATCTGAAGATATTATATATGAAAACACTCAAGTAATGCATTATCTTCAACAGACTGCCCAATATGGTGGCTATGTTAATGAAACTAGGAGTTGTACTCATGTTGCCTCTCATTCTCCCTACCATTATTCATTTGCTTCCTGCACAGATTCTGAAATAATTTAAACTGCTTACAATCCACATTTTTGGAATAGGAAGAGGCGAATGACATCTTACAAAATCAAAAAGGAGCAGGAAACATATTTCTTTGTACTACTGTATATGGCAATGATTGAAGCTGGCCATCGTGATTAAGAATGCACATGATCACCTCAATTCTTTTAGATGGAAGAGAAAGGTCAGAAACTTATATAGGAAATAGTCTAGATGAGGTGATACAGAAGCTTCCTTTATGCTGCTTTTATAGAACTTCACCACAAAGTGGTATTTGACCCTACCAAAGGTAAGCAGAGTCCAGGGATTGTCTTTAGAAGTTAGTGTTTCTCAACAGTTACCTAAAAATTGAGATTGCACCACTTCCCATTACAACTAGAACAAAACAAACAAACAAACAAACCACAAAACAGTCAGTGCGTTTTTCTTGAGCTTTTTTTTTCACTTTACCACAATTAAATTTGATACCTGAGTTGCATTCTTTTGGCCTATTTTGCATAGATAAACTTGCACCATGAACAAACATCAAATATGTATTTTGACAGGTTAGTGATAACTAACTTAGATTTAAAATACTCTTTTGTATTATGGAAAAACTTTCCGTATTATTTGAATTTCATATTTTCAGAGAGAAGTTCAAAGGCAAGATATAGCTTCACATTAAAGCATTTAAATTTAAGTTTCCGCATGTACATTTGGTTTCTAATAATCTATTACAATCAAGAAAAATCTTTACTTTCTTTTACACTCTGTACAATCAGTGGAGCCTAGAGAGAAATGAAACTTCCCATTGACAAGGGCTCTTACTTAGTTGCATAAACATAGGTATCCGTTGTTATTTTAGATGATATCATGCCCGATTTTTAACTGCCAATCCAGGAGGACAGGGGTCTCCCACTGGTCCTATGTGAAATCTGTTAACCCACTGTGGACATCTAAAATATCTAAAGGCATCTCTAGTCACACTAGAAATGTTTATGCAAATAAATTCCACTCTAGACATCTAATTAAGGGCAAGCAAATTCATTCTCCAGACTCAGTTCACTCTGTTGATTAAAGTGGGAGCACTATTTATTACAAATTGAAACTCTAGCACCTACTGCAAGTGCAGACACCTGTGACTGGGCAGGTATAATCAGATACTTCAGTCTGAGAGCTGAACCTTACTCAAGATGCCTTCAGGTTTGTCAGCTGGACAGCATGGCTAGAAATTATTAAAACTGGAATGCATTGGATATATAAAGAAACTAGTCCATATATGTCTGACAGGGCCACCTATAACTCACAGCTGTTCAAATGAACCTTGCCTTTTCTGTAGAGAAGTAACATCTCTCTTGGATTTCTTTTTACCCAAAATTAATATAATTAGATTTCAAGAATTTACTATCCAGCTCAGTTACACCTAAACCAATGAAATTCTCAATTTTTTCTCATGTGCCCTTATTTCTCATTGTTTCCCCTATTCAAATATGCATCCCTGTTTTCATAGATAGAAACATACTGGTTGAGAAAACATGTCAGATTTGGTCACTTTACTAGTCCGGTTTTCTAAGAGAAGGTCTGCATGATCATGTTTTGCCTGTCAGTCAATCATCAATATCTTCTGAGCCATTTCCTCCAAATGTGACTGTGTCAACCACCTTCAATTGTTCCAAGTTTAATGAAGAAGGAAGACAAAGGTGTTATTAATGTACCCACCAAAATAAAGGCTGTGCCATAGTTTCTGTGCCACACAGACATCAGAGATTTCATGTGGATTCTACTGCTCATGTAAGTGTGGCTTTTTTAGAAATAAGACTGGCTTCTGTACCTTACAACAGCAAAATTTATATGATCATATTAAAATCCAGCTGCCAGAATTAGAAAGCTAAGCGGATACTAAAGGCTTATAAACAGAGGCTTTCAATTTCCTACCTCCTGTTAAAACTAAAAAACTTAAAAGGAATATCTGAAATGCAACCAACAATGAATTTGAGTTTCATTTTGAAAGCTTTAACTAGAAGTGGCAAAGACTGAAGACAATCAGCTCTTCGGTACTGTTATATCTTTTGAACAATGTTATACACTGGCAAAGCCCAGCTGCAGAGACTTTTCTATGTAACAGGATTGTTCCTAGACACTCATTTTTTTCCTAAAGCTTATCTATTGTGGGTAGTGTATTTCTTTGCTACTTGAAGAAGTGTTTGATAACGATAAGGGACTCACCAGTATCAATGCAGGACTGCAGAAAAGACAAAGGTCTCTCTCTGCCCAAGTTAGAATATGATGTCCTCCACCTAAGGAAAACCTATGAGGTAACATTTTCCGCTTATCTTCCAGGACCCTACTTGTATCAGTAAAGGATATTATAAAAGGTGAAAGTAAGAGGGAAAGCATCTTACCTTTATCCAGATCAGGATAAGCAGTTGGACTGATACTACAAAACAGAGAAGGGGAAAAGCTGCTGTTGGAACAACAACTACTTGTGCTAGGGTTTGTTCCCTTGGAACAATACTGACAGGATTTCATGGGCGGGGACCTCAGGAGCTGGTGAACTGTTGGCCAATACAATGAAAAAGTAATGGAAGACACTGATTTCTTATCTATGAACTTTATGACTAAGGAAACCAATGAGCCAACAGCATATTTGCGCAAGAGCGCAAGAGACTCCAAAAGAAGTGTGGGTGCACAGGAAGCATATACTGGGAAATGTGTAATAGTCCTCCAATATAGTGACAGTCTACAGTGCATCAGACAGTAAAAATCCTATGTGTATATAACTCCAATGACAGTTTTTTCCCACACCATTGAAATATTCAGGTTTCCTTTACATATATTCACATATCAGCATGTATGTCTACACTCAGCGCTTCAGAGCTTGTTCTGCCATAGGTTCTAAGTCTGTGCATCAATGCAAACTTAGAAAAACACAAGAAACAGTCTCACATCTACCACAGAATCACAGAATCATAGAATAGTTAGGGTTGGAAAGGACCTTAAGATCATCTAGTTCCAACCCCCCTGCCATGGGCAGGGATATCAGTTGTTTTGGGCTTGTTAGTGACCTAATGTGTTGATCCCAATTCATTTCCAAAGTCAAAGCAGAAACCACACAAGTGTCAGTAGAAGTTCCCTTGTTGCGTGGCAAAGTAGAGAGAATAAAGATGAATTTTAACTATTTTCTCATCCTTGCCCTGGCCAAGGTGGAGACTTATTGGCAGGCACATGTCAAAGAGCTTCTATTGCTGCTGCTTGCTACATCTGATTTTGTAAAAGGGAACTTCAATCTTAAGGGCTGTCAGTTTGACACCTATAATGAGCATGATACTAATTTCAAAAGGAAATCTACCAAAAAAGTAAATGACAGCCTAAACTTTGCATCTTTACAAGCAGAACCGTTGATCTCTCAAGATAGTGTTCCCAGCCCACACACCCCTCACACTACCATGTGCTGTTGCTCCTATTTTTTTCCCCAATCTTCCTTATTGCATTTCCTTGGCAGAAATTCCACTGTGGATGCTAGCAATAGACTTGCCTTGATGCTGCTCATCACAATCCCCTGTGGCAGCTTAATATCTCATTATTAACATTAATAATAAACGTATGTTTCTCTGAATATGCAATGTGAGAATCAAATTTATATATGGGACTTCACACTGCATTTATTTGAATATATAATGGATGGTATAAATGCAGACTCAAAGTGGTATAACTGAAGGACACAACTGACATGCCGAACCAGGTTTGATTGAGAGCTGTGACACAGACTTCTTGTGTGCCTGAGTGCAAGTGATTTGACCCCATGCACATGCTTTTCTTTATTCTTTTAATCCCTCTTGCAATTTTAGGGAATGATTTAAGTTTGGTGTGCTATATACTGCAATGTTCAAATACACAGTTCAAATGATACTAGCATCTTAGTCTTTATATGAACATTGGATAGTTACAACTACAAACTGATAAATAGAGAAATAAAAAAACCTGGTATTTGCATTTCTGGGGATTTGTATTTAATAATAGTTAATGGCTTATTTTACCTTAGTCACTGCTTAATGCTAAATACAATTTTCCAAAGAAAATCAACTTTTATTTTTATTCTAACACAATTCTTTTATTTAACAGTTCCTATTTTTGACTGAATGAAAGTGTTTTAGTATAAATTCAAGTACCAAAAGCTGACATGCTATCAAAACTCATTTCGTAGGCTAAATAAAAAAGGCAGAACATTCTTGCCATAAACCAGAAACTGGGCATGAAAGTAGGTCTTAAAAAGCCTCATTTCTGTTTTTAATTTCTGAGAATATTTTTGTTTGTATTTCATTTTCTAGTATCTGAAGTTGTAAAGATTTTAGAACTGCCTATAAAAAGTAGTGATCAAAAGAACCACTTCTTTAATGGATAATGGAGACCACATCTCACTTGTCCTTATTGCAATGGAAGACATAGCGGTGGAAGTAAATACATATTCATGGGAGGGGATTCTGGAACTCCTCAAACACTGCTACTGAAGAAAACTCCTTCATCCATGCCAAAGGTATATTTCATCACAAGGACAGGGGACACTGTTAGCAAAACCATGCATACTTGGGTGAGTGGCCAGCAGTGTGCTTATACTTCAAGCTAAATTTAACAAGAAAGAACCAAATTAACAAAACTTGCAGAATGTCAGAATACCTGAAAACAATTCCATTTGTTTTCTAATACAGATTGATACTAGAGACATTAATCTAAGCATCTGTATTCTGACCTCAGTCTATCCTAGCTGTCAAGTTTTATAAAGGGAACATGAGTGCAAAAAGCTCTCTAAATTCATGGAGAATATCTAGAAAACAATAGAATTAAGATGGGAAAATGTTACTCTGATGGCTGTGTGTGTCCTTAAACATTTCCCAAAGCAACTTTTTGTACAAACCAAGAATTGCATTGAGTTCAAAAAGAGACAATGGAGTCTACTGTATAGAAAGAAGCCCAGTCTAGAAAGAAATATCTATGTGTGCTTAGAGTGTTGTGAAACATCAAAATGGAATGGTAAACTTTCAAAACACAGAGGAGGATATGCACATTGAAAGCCAGCTCCAAGTATTTTATCTGCTCTCCTGTGGGAAAATAAGCAACAAGTGGTTCAAAGTGCAGTAGAAACTATTTTTCAAGCACGAGTGCAGTGTTGTTTAGTCCTTCACTGAAATATAAACCCAGCAACTCAAGTTTCATTTGAAAGATGACAAAAACAATAGAAGTTTTTCAATTTACTGAGTTAAAAACTCAGGAAGGCAGAACTCTTCAGCCCACATCTCTTCCCCATGCCCCTCCACCCTTTTGAAATCGTCCTAAATATGAAGCTATCATTGTTCTTTGAAATCGAATCTACAAGAAATGAAAGTTAAACAAGCACCCGTGAATCTCATGAAGAAAGGACTGAGTACAAATAAAGCATTGTTTTGAAGTTGTTATTTTTCTTACTGAAGAACATTTCTGCCCTAAACCGTAATTCAAATCTAAAACTGTTTGCGAACAGAAATGTCTTCAGAAATATGCCAGAATGGAAAATATGGAATGTCTAAGATTTACGCATAAATTTGTCAGGAAGCATCAATACGATCAAGCAGCTGTAATTCGGTAGATGTATAATGCAGAAATACCTTAAAAATCCATGGTCTAAGGGCCATTATTTTGATAATCTTGGAAGAGGCCTTCAAGCAAGAAAAAGGAACTAAGATTGTTAGCCTCGACTTGCTCTTCAGTGACATCCACAAGCTGGTTCCCTTTTATTTAAGTTCCTAAATAATAAAACAACTCCAATTATACTTCTTACATGTCACGTTTGTGTGAAATTGTCCATTTAATGGGATATTTAAAGCAGTTTTAGCTGTTAAAACTGACTTGGCATCCCAGACATAGCCACATCCAGGGCTGAGATGCAGCTACCCAAAGCAGATACTTGATGTCCTACAGAACAGAATGATTCCCCTCTGGCACATAACCAACTCCCACAACATGCCAACTTTTCTCTTTTCTTGTTTTAGAGAACTGGAGAATTCCCAAAAATTTTTCCTACATATTCGCCTCCTTCTGCTCCTTCCTAAGCTCCTTGGAAGACTGGTTTCAAACTTACTTGTCAGTGTCCTCCCACCAATGTCAAAATCATGTTAATCCATGTGATGAGTTGCCTGTCCTCACACCTGGAAAGCCTGAAACTGAAGCAAACTTGCTGAAAGCTGTGTACTTGATTCAATCTTCGTTTTGCCTTAAACTTCCTTTAAATCACAGAATTTTCTGAACCTGGTTTAGACAGCAAGATCAGGACTGCACAGCTTCAACTTGCTGCAAAGAGGCTAAGCCGAAAAACTGCTGCAGTAATAACGAGTCTCTGAGTATCACTCAGCTATTAATATTAAATATAGGAGTTAATAACCCTGGTTTTGTCAATTTCTGCTCTTCATTCAGCCCATGCAAAGTGTATTGAGATCTCCATCCATCCGTGAAACCCTGGAATGTCTTGCTGGCTGGTATTGTTGTTATTATTATCGAATGAAAAGCATCAGGAAGTGCAATTCTTGCTGAAGAAATTTTTATTAAAAATAGAACTAGTGCTAAATTTTTACTCCCTTACCCAAGGATCCCAATTTCTCCATCTCTCTCTGTCTGTCCAGCTGTCTGTGTAAGGGTTCTCTCTCCTCTACAAGCAATACATTCTGAATCTAGCAGCCAAATCCATCTTTTCTTGCCAAAGGAGTCAAGTTACAAAGATATTCTGGTTCTTCTATGATCAACCATTCTTTGAAGATCAGGATATCCGTAAGAGAGAGAAGGTTCAGTTAGCACCACACTGGGGAAGAAGATTCAGGATAAACTAATAGCTTGCTTTCTTGTTTGGTCTTTCTTGACTATCAGATTTTGTAAGATAGCCAATATGAACATTTATTATTTGGAATCAATTTCAGAACATGTTAACTCTTGCCCAGAGAGTAAGATCTGGTGAGTGCTGAAGTGACCTGACAGAGTTTTGAAGAGGAATGATGGCATCAAATATATGTTGATGTAGGGGAACTCATTGTGTTTTATATAAGCTCACAGAGACCAGGCTGGGTGAACTGCAGCTTTATACCAAACTAAATTAAGGTTAAAATACCACAGTTTATTTAATGGTGAAGTTTTAACATGTTTGTTTCAAGTCTTGATGTGCTATTGATAGGAATAATTTTACTACAAACCCAGTACATTTGGTTGAAGAACATATATTAAAGACCAGGGGAAAGATAGCAATCATTCCACATTTCCACCTCACAGAAAGTAGAAGGCAGAGCACTATGGATTTTAGGTCTACTCTACCTACTTAATCTTCACCATCTTTTTTACTTAAACCAAACCTCCTTCTGGCATTGTCAGGAGGTTTGTAATGTGTAAAAGGTGCTAATTAATATACTTGCTACTAAAGCAAATCACGTGAATTACAGATAAATATGAAGAGGATTAAAAAGTCTCTTTGTGAATGACACTGGCTGACCCTCAGAGAATTTCATAGCATAGAAACTGAAGTTCCTCTTAAAACACATAAGAGTTTTCTGTGGATACACAGTGGGATCAGAATCATAGCACATGCTTTCTGTTTGTGCTTTGTAACACTAGGAAGATGTACCTGTTCCTTTCACTGCAGGTTGGTCATACTCAAAGACTTGAAGTCAATGGCTCAATGTCCAAGTGGAGATCACTGATGAGTGGCATTCATCAGGGACCCATGAGGGTACTGGGACCTGTGCTGTTTAACATCTTTGTTGGCAACATGGACAGTGGGATTAAGTGCGCCCTGAGCAAGTTTGATAATGACATCAAGCTGTGTGGAGTGTTCAACACACAGGAGGGAAAGGATGTCATCCAGAGAGATCTGGGCAGGCTGGAGAGGTGAGACAGTGTGAACATTGTGCAGTTCAACAAGACCAAGTGTAAGGCTCTGCACCTGGGTTGGGACAATCTCAAGCACAACTACAGACTGGGAGAAGAATGGATTCAGAGCAGCCCCGAGGAGAAGGACTTAGGGAAGATGTCAAGAAGCTCAACATCAGCCGGCACTGTCCGCTGGCAGCACAGAAGCCAACCGTATCCTGTGCTGCATTCCCAGCAACATGACCAGCAGGTCAAGGGAAGGGATTATTTCCCTATACTCTGCTCTCATGAGACCCCACCTGGAGCACTGCTTTCAGGTCTGTGGCATCCAACATAAAAAGGACATGGACCTCTTAGAGTAAATCCAGAGGAGGGCCATGAAGATGACCAGAGGGCTGGATAGTTGTGGTTGCTCTGCCTGGATAAAGAAAGGCTCTGGGGAGACCTTAGAGCAGCTTCCAGCACCTAAAGGGGGCCTACAAGAAAGCTGGAAAAGGGATTTTTACAAAGGTGTGTAGGAATAGGACAAGGGAGAATGTCTTTAAACTGGAAGACAGGAGATTTAGATGAGACATTAGGAAGGAGTTCTTCTCTGTGAGGGTGCTGAGGCACTGAAACAGGTTGCCCAGAGAAGCTGTGGCTGCCCCATTGCTGGCAGTGTTCAAGGCCAGGTTGGATGGGGCTTGGAGCAACCTGGTCTAGTGGAAGGTCTCCCTGCCCATGGCAGCGGGTTGGAACTGGATGGTCTTTGAGGTTCCTTCCAGCCCAAACCCTTCTATGATTCTTTGAGCTTTATGATTCAGTTCATCTTAAAAGCATCATCTAACCTGTTACAGGAAGCCATTTCTGGTTTCAATTGGCACCTCATGCTGATGTATCTTCTTAATGGCAGTTACAGACCAAATACATTCAGTAGGTCTTTCTCTGCTGACTTGGCACTTCTTGCATCCCTGTGGATCCATACGTGCAGTTCTTATCATCAGTCCTGCGCACAAACAGTTGCATGCAGCAGAGCTCAGCTTTAACAGAAAAAATAAATGCTTTTAAAATTATGTTGCTTCAGTCTGAATGCTCATTAGATAATTGCTCTGGAGCCAGGGGACACTTAATGATAGCATCACAGAAGTCTGATGTTCTCTTTTAGATACACAAAGTAAATTTTAGGTTTTGTGCAAGGCCCCGCATTAACTGTTGTGGAGACTAGTGTCTTATTGTCTTCATAGAGATCTGCTGAGACAGCAGATCAGATTTTCTTACAGTATTTTCTTCTGCAGTGAAAAGTTTCTATGTTTCTTCTACTTTCTGTGGCCCAGTCAATCCATGCATTGCACTTATGTGGCAGAATAAACACTTACTCTGATTTTTGATCAGTTGGAACTTGTTTATTTAAAACCAAGCTGAACTTAGGCGCTTTGCATGAAAACCTAAAAATTCATTAGAAAATAATGACTTCTGATCACTGAAGACTTCAGCATCCTACACCTTAAAAGTCCTAGACAGGAAGTTCTGGTGGGGACAAAAGATCATCTTGTCTAGGCAAAACACAGATCCTAATTTGTATATAACACGCCTAACAAACTACCTACTCACAAACACCAGATTAAGGTTTATTCCTTCTTTAGAACTGATCTTCTGCTTATGGAACATGGCAATGGTTTGTTGTTTATCACCCCTGTGTGACAGAACTCTAGCTGGAATATCACAGTTACCACCCATTCTGAGTGAGGCGCTGTTAACTGACGCCCATGAGCTTACTCTATGAGTCTACTTCAGTCATTGATTTGTTTGTTGCCCTCGTCTACATTATTTCAACACTGATTTCTTTCTTCCGAGACAATAGTGGTGACAGGTTTTAAAGTCAATTATAGCCCTACACATGGAATAGTTAATACCTAAAAAAAAGCCCCAGCAGATAATTTAAAGGATAGCTCTGAACATAATTTACAGTTACGTTACATATTTAAATTGACTGCATCTTGGGATGCTTAGATTTGAAACAGATGGTCAGGTGATTTGAAAATCACTGAAGGAAATCTGGAAATTAGCTCACAGCGACTTGAAGGAATATCTGCTAGACTGAATAAGGAAAAAAGATGGGGTTGTTGATTGGGCTGGAGAGTACAATAGATGTTTGGTTCCATAGACCGGAAAGAATAATTTTATGGGTTATGAATATGCTATTCACCGCATTACATACTTAGGAAAAGAGAGACACATTCTGACAGGCAATGGTTAGTTGCAGGCAGTCTAAAATCAGTGCCAATATAGAAACAGGAAATTTAGCTTATAAATAAACATGACTAAATATATGAAGACTCCAGGAATTTGAAGTGACAGTTAAAGTGGCACCTTGTGGTTCATCATATTTGATCCCACCGTATCAATGTCACAGTGGAGAAGAGGATAATAAGCTTCTCTCCTCATCCTTGCCATCTTTCCAAACCAAGTTATTCATATTTAAGGGGGTGGAAACTGGGACAGTGGTTTTGAGAAGCATTAAAAAGAAGGGATGTCTGGGTTCACTATAATCAGACCATGCCCTCAAGTAAAAAAAGTTAAGATGTTTCAGCAGCAGGTAAGGAGGAAGAGGATAACATTTATCCCTCTGTAGGAATGCCATTCTTCTCTCATGTTTTGATCTAAGATCCCCTGTCCAGCCGTGCCCTAAATTAATCCTGTTGTGTGTTCTACATACAATTTAATTGACCCATCTTGCTTAATGGAGAATGTGGCTTCAAATTCCCTTACACAGAGACAAATCTCCCTTTAGCTAGATGACTGCCCCAGCTATTCAGTTATCGGGTGAGAAAAGTGGACAGCAAAGCCTTCTCCTTCTCCCATTAGAAGTCTGAGTCTTCCCAGGTAGTGTGTGGTGCTCCTAACACTTCACCTGGATGCTGGCCAGAACCCTGGAAGCCAGACATTGCAATGCTTTACACCAAAAGATTTGTTCCTCCTGCCCCCTTTCCAGTCCTACACTTAGAGCTGAAATTCAGAAGTCAGTAGCTCCAAGATTTCATACAAGGAGCCCATTAGTGGAGGCACAAGAGTCTGTGCAGTGTGTTACAGCTGGAGAAGACAGTTGGCAGCTATAGGACTACTAACAAGGAATTATAATCAATAATACTGACAACTCCTTTTGGCCTTTCAGCCAACTCTACTAGTGGAGTCAGATTGTCTTTCTTTACTGTTAGACTTTATTTTGCTCATGGAGAGCCCTATGTCTTACTTGTTCAGTCTATGCACTAGACCATACTTTTCTCCATACCCCACAGCGAACTGCCCATGCAGGAACGTTGTGAACACAGCTTAATGTTCATCATTAGCTTGTCAAAGCCTGAGATGGTGCACTTGACTTTCAGGAGACAAGGAATACTGATGACCCAGGTTACTTTCTAAAGATTTTCCATGGATCAGCCATAGCCACGTAAAATGGAGATAGGTTGAAAGAACGCTGCTTTCCAGCAACATCTGAAGACCAGTGCTTCTAACTATATGTTATCTCCAGTACTCTGCAGAAATGTCAGCAATGAGCATAAATCTGGGTCTGGGTGAAAGACACTTCTCTCCTTAAAGATGGTACCTCTTGCATGTGCACTTTGAACCCTCGACACTGACAACTATCTAATGCCTTTTCTTATTAGTGATGTATTTATATTAGAAGTTGGACTGCAACAGTTGTTGGAAATGCAGAAGTTAACTTTTCATCCTCTCCAAAGTGTATTCATTTCACTGTAATATATACATGGCACTTGCACATTCATCAGTATTTGAAATCCAGTCTTTAAATTGTCCTATATATGCACATATATTTATAAGTTAATAAAAATATACCCTTTCCATGATTTTTTTTCTACAATGAAATAGCCTGTGAGCAAATTACATTTTCTTTTTACTGTTTACTCAGCACAGTGAAAGAATATATTGACTGCTAAGTTTCTATGACTTTTTCCTTTAGAGTTTAAGAAAATGGACTCCCACTCTTATTAATTTCAAGTATTTTCCTTGTTGTCCCATAAATTGTCAGTGCAGCTCTGACCTCTTTGCAGATTTACAGGTAGAAAGAATTAAGACACCTATTTATTTATAGTCATTTCCAAAACAGCTGTGAATCCACATGCTCCTCACAAGAGTTTTATGTACTGTGGGTGTTTCAATCATAAAACCATGTGGCTGGCATATAAAACCAAATCCACTTCAAGAGCTGAATTCCTTAATTGGATGCCTGGGGCCATTATATTAGCCTGTGAGTTATATCTTTTATTATTCTTTTCCTTACTTTTCTTTCGCCACTGACTTAAAAACCCTGTACATACGGAAAAGGATGATTTGTTCCCATTTCATTTGTTCAATTATCTGATGTGAAAGATCCTACATAATCTGTTAATCCTACATAATCACACTGTTAATGAGTGGATGGTGTAGATGTGGAAGCAGCCTGGTTCACTCTATGCTGTGAAATCTCAGGTTCTGACTTGAGTCCTTGGACGTAAGATTGATCAGATGCAGCTCACTGGAAGAATGGAGATAGTCAAACCTGTTAAGCAAGATTGAGGGCTGGGTCTTCCAAAGCTTATATCACTGCACAAAGCATATCATAGAATCATAGAATACCAGGTTGTAAGGAAGCTCTAAGATCATCTGGTCCAACCTTTCTAGACAAGATGTCCTGTTCAGCCAAGTCTTAAAAGTTGGGGAGTTCACCACTTCCCTGGGGAGATTATTCCAATTGTTCTGCTTGTGAAAAATTATCCTCTTGTGTTGTCAGGATCTCCCCAGGAGTAACTTGTACCCATGGCCCCTCACCTTTTCCATGTGACTCCTTGTAAAAAGGAATCAAAGGTAAAAAGCAACAACAACAAAAATGTAACAAACTAAAATCAAGCAAGAGCATTACTGTTGTACAGCATGACAGGGAACTGTATGTTGTTATTAAAAATTAAATGGAAAATTAATGGCCTAAGGATAATTCAGGTCCCACACAATAGACACTTAAAGCTTTCACGATAGCCAGAGCTACCACCTGGGTATAGGATGGAAACAGATGGCCCCAACCAATCTGAGATGAAATTGATGCCGATCAATATGAGAAGGGCAGGCAACAAATCATCCACAGCCTCACAAATGGCAAAGTACACAAGATGGCCTGTGCCACTGAGGCCTCCTGGATGGCTGATACTATGAGAACTTAATCAGTTTAATCCTTTCCCCACTGACAAGATCAAGGATACTCTCCTCTCTCTACTCTAAAACCTTACCACACCAAATCATGTTTGTGTATTGAGCACTGATTTCAGAGGATTTGAAATGTATTGTGACACTGATACAGGGCTCAGGCTCATGCCCAGATCCATTGCTGTTGACATTTGCCTGGATATGGGTTAATGCCACAAAGGATGCCAGCTGGCTTGTCAGAATGGACACATGACTTGGTCAAGCTCATATTCCACTGCAAGAGGCAGATTGGGCACAACTGGTTTGTGGGCTCACAACTGATCAGAGTACCAAAGCAGTACTCGGAGAATTACATGGGATTAGCTTTGTGTCTAAATGACTGCATAGACACAATTATCTTGAGGGAGGACCTCACCAGCTTTTGCTAGAGAAACACACATTGAAAACCATAAGAAAGAAAAAGCCCTTCTTCATTCGTTTTCCTTCAAGTGAGGCATTTCATTCACTCACTGTGAATATCAGGAGATGGTCAGATCACTTAATGGGCTACTGGAACCACTTGTATTAAGGAATCAACAACAGCTAAGTAGAAGATGGGCTGAGGACATGCTGTACTACTGTAGTACAGCTATAGTGCTCTCAAGTGCATCAATTACACATCTGAGTTTTTCATAATATCAGGAAAACTGGCAAATACATTTTTTGTTAACCTAATAAATTATTTCAGCATAATTAAAAGGTGATAAAAAACAATAAGGACAATACTTGATTTATAAAATACCTAAGTGATTTCAGATGGGAAGATGCAAACCCATACTTTTAATCCAGCATAGAAAACAGTTGAGAAAACCTTGTTAATGAGCTCATCCTTGAATATATTCTGCCACTTTACCCAAAGTTGCTTTTGGGTAAATTGCTCATTTTAGAGATTTCTGGTTTCCTGGCAATTAAGCGAGAAAATAATAATTATTGTTGCAGTTAACAATTACTGCTACTGTTAATAATTATCATAATGTTCTATCAGAGAACATTATTCTGATTTAGGCAGAGGCATTGAGTTGTCAACACAGCAAAGTTTCTGGGAATAAAATGAGTTTTAGATAAAATTATATTTGCTTGTGACCCAGTGAAATGGAAGGAGTGTATATGCCAAACTGATGATTAGGCTATAAAAAGACTCAACAATAACTAATTCATATGTAATAGCATACATTTATTTATAAGGTTACAAAGCCTGAAAAGTTCTTATTGTTACAGACTTGATACTTGAGAGTGAACATAAGGCTGTCTGGATCACAGCATCCTTTTTGTAACTTATGATTAAATCATGCTACAGATAGCAAATAAAGCTTTTATTACTGGAAAATTGTTTCATCTAGCACATAAAATTGCTGGAAGAGTCCTTTCTTAATTACAAATTTTACTCAATTCTTTGGTTCTGTCATGCAAATGTTTCCTTAGAAGAACAAGCACTGCCAAACTAAATTAGAAACAAGTCAGGGGTTTATGAGCTTTAGAAGATGGTGAAAGCAGTTTTCAGAAATGTATTCTAGGTGTAAGCTAGGGAAAAGTAGTGGAAGATCACAGAATCAGATTTGCTTTAGTGTAAAATACTCTTGTGGTTGAAAACGAGGCCACATCAGGACCACGTTCTCTAAAGGATCATCATGGGATAAATCATAAAAAATCAGTCAAAATTCTACCCTCCTTTAAAGAAAAGTTTGATACTTTCTTGCTTTGGTTGAATAAAAATCTGAAATACATTTGAAGTAGAACAGAATGGGACAAAGTATATAGTTTAAAGCACCCATAGTTTTCACAGCAAAGATGAACTTAAACAAGTTCCAGCTTCGCTATTACAGCTCAAGTTAC
>JANHGB010047976.1:0-24231 GCA_026283785.1 Coracopsis vasa
TCTGAATGGAAAATTTAGTGGCCCTCCTCCCCACCCTCACCCCCTCCCCATCAAATTTAGAACTAAAGCTATTCTCTCATCCTATGGTTTGGCCACTTATTTACTGAGACCAATGTCACTGCACAGCTGAACACTGAACAGCTGCAGCACAGATGTTCAGCAAGGAAAACTACTGTGCACGAATCTGAGCCTGGCGTAACCTGACCAAGAGCTGATCTTCACTTTTACAGATCCAGACAAGCAAATGGATGGAAAACCTGAATGCAGTATTGTATAAATGGAAACCTGCCTTGACCATACAACACACGTTAGTAAAGAGACGTAAGCTTACACAGAAACAGCAGGTTTTTAAATTTTAGCTTTAATTTCTGAGAGACTCAGACTAGGTTTCCACTTTCTTTCTATTTTAGTTAGGCATCTTAATTGCGTTATTGTCTATCACATTGTCTAACAGAGTGAGGCATCAGAGTGGAATTTCTTAGCAATCACACCCCAACAATAGATGCCTCTAAGAGCCATATTCATAGCAAGAAAGGACAGTCATTGCCTCCTATTTATACAGTCAGAAACAGATCCCTTGTCAGAGTCCTCAGATTAAGATCTTTGCTAGAGCAGCTTTTAGGGTGTTTTGATGAGACCTCTTAAAACTAAAACTGAAGAAAAATAAAAGGCTACACAAAGTTTACTGCTGAGGTGTAAATCAATTCATTCAAATTAAACACATAACCATGTTCTCCAGTTTTCACAGACTCTAGAGGAAAACTAACAAGTCAAATAGAAAATGTATGCCAGAAACAAGCTGCATGCTGACACTGCAGGAAACTCAATCAGGTGAAGTTCCACAGGCTTCCTGCTACTTGGATGACACAAGGCAACTATAAATTAGTCTAAAATAGCCAGTTCAACCAGGTTTAAGAGTTCTCTGTGTAGTGAGGTGATGCTAAGTACCAGAGATGCTGGAAACAAGGGGAGAAATGAAGAATGGGGTGGATTGAAGAATGGGATTGTAAATTAGTAACTTCAAGGAAGTCAGGCTTTGTTAGCAACTACAGAGATAAGGAAATGACTAAAATAAGAATTGGCCAGAACCGGCCTGGTGGTTACTGACATGACAACAATCCTAAAATTAAGTGATAAAGAGGAAGATGATGAAGAAATAACCACCAGGGGTCCCAAAGCCTACTATCACATTTTAGTGCGCATGCGGGAGGAATTCTATAAGTACGATGTAAT
The DNA here is from genome assembly GCA_026283785.1 of Coracopsis vasa. Classification (NCBI taxonomy): domain Eukaryota; kingdom Metazoa; phylum Chordata; class Aves; order Psittaciformes; family Psittacidae; genus Coracopsis; species Coracopsis vasa. The sequence continues at coordinate 1,234 of JANHGB010047976.1, forward strand.
GTGTAAGTAACTCAATGAATATGTACGTAATCTAATGAATATGTATGCTTAACGGCAATATAATCACAGCCTGGTTGATGCTTGGAAGAGACACGCTAGGAGGAGCTATCCCCCGTGTCTCCCGGCGCCGTAATAAATACCTGCTTGTTAACTTAAAATTTGTTGGAGAGTTCCTGGAGATTTCTCCGAATCAGAAAACATACTTAAATACGGATTGTTCTCTATAACTCCCTATATTGGCCTGGACAAATCTTCCAGCATTTATTTACAGTAGGTGCCCATGGAGAGGGTCTTCAGTGGAATTTATGCCAAATGGCCTCAAAGCAGAATCAGTTTTTAAGCTAAAACGAAAATAAACCTAAAATATCCAACTAGGATTTTGTTTTTTCTTTCTATCTCACCTAAAATAAGTTGTTTTATACAGAATCTGTGTTCAGGCAAATGTAAGTTATTACTTTCCATGCTCAGAATGAACATTTGTCTTTTCCCCTCACCCCCCCATTACTCTGATACTGTGGCAACAGCAATTTGCCATAGAGCCACAGAATCACTTAGGTTGGAAAAGACCCTGAAGATCGAGTCCAACCATAAAGCTAACAACTAAGTCCACCACAAAACTATGTTCCTAAGTGCCACATCTACATGCCATGACAGTGCTCACTTTTATACAAAATCCTTACATTCGGACCACACCTCTCAATCAAATTCCTGCTCTAGACCAATCTACACCAAGAAGCAAAATGAAGCCTCTTGGTTTTAATTTAATTATGCTGTTGATTTACAAATGCACCTTTTAGAGTATTCGGAAAATACAATCCAAACAAGACTTCACAGAACATTCATACAGAACTTAATAAAATGTGAAATGCCATTATTGGTAGCCTGATCTTCAGAGAAACTGAGCACTTGCTGCTACTGAAGTCACTGGAAGCTATGGATTCACATGATTCCTAAAATAAAAATCAGACCACAAGTTTCTAAAATACCTCAGGATCTTTAAATGACAAGTGTTACAGAAATTAAACTTCAATTAATAAAATATTCACCATTATTAAATATGCAAGGGAGCTGCAAATGAATCTTTGGATCTTCATTGCAGCATGAGAGAGAATGGGACTCACCTTCCTCAGTAATGAGGAGACAAGTGATCTCCAAGGAGAGTGGCAGCTAACTTCTAGGGCCATTACAGTTTTGCAAGCTGTTCATTACATAGTACTTACAAATTATGCTGAAGAGTTTCAGGGCTTGCAGATGTGCAAAACATGGCAAGAGGTTAAGGCAGGAGTGAAACCAAGCCTCAAGATTTTTCTTCACTTTCTCAAACTTTGCATGGCCTTTTTTTTTCTTTGTTTGTTTGCTTGTTTGGGGGTTTTGTTTGTTTCTTTGGTGGTTTGTTTTTTGTTTCTTTTTATTTGTTTGGGGTTTTTTTACTGGAATCAAATATAAAATTTGATCTGAATTTTATTGCTGTTCTCTCCCATCTCACAATTCTTAAAAGACAGGATATAAAGCCTGAATCTGGATCAAGAATTTTGAGATCTCTCAGCCATCAGGAAACGCAGGAGGAGACATCTGGAGTAAACTTAAGTAACTCTGAGAAGCAGCGTGCAAGAGAAGAGACTTTACAACAAACAGGGGTGAAGGGGGGGAAGGAGGAAAAAAAAAAAAAAGGAACAAAACAAAAGCCCAAAACAAAAGAGTTGGCAGCAGCTTTGATATTGTAAGCCCTATGGCAGCAAAACTTCCTGCCCCTTTCTCCTGGAATGTCTTTGACTATATGTTAAAAGACTGGTTTCAATCATGGTTCAGACACCAAATGCAATGCAGTAAGCACTGTCTGGCTTGCGGTACAGATTCTGTCTGCTTCATACCATCAGGATAAAGTTAAAGTGGCAAAAAATAATTCATTTGCAGATGAACTTGTATATAGCCAGCTGCTAAGTGACATGTATGTACATACATTACTGATTAATGCTACAACACCGTTCTTCCTTATAATCCCTTATAATCCCTCCATAGGGACAGCAGCACTGAAAAAATACAGCTGGAGTAGCAGGCGACAAGTTCCAGCTAAAGTATATTCTGAGATTCCGTCCATTTTCCTTCACTGGTCCAACAACTGGTCTTAGGATAAAGTGAAATAGGAGGGTTCCAGTACACAGTAGACACCTAATCTAGTATTAGTAAGAACTATAGCAGCAGTTACATCAACAACAGACAATAGACAAAACCAAAACTCAACAATCCACATAGAGCAAATGGCAATTCTTTATACAATAAATAGATATTGGTTTAGATTTTAGCACAAATCCTAAGCTGTAATTTATAGAGGAAAATAGTTTCCTTTATCTTCTCCTCAGCTATTCACCATCAGTGAGTACACAGAGCAACTTGAAGTTGTCTTCATGTCTCAGATAGGGTTTAATGCAGAATTTTTAGATCCAGTAGCACAGGAATACATTTCATTTGGGGTGCTCAAGCAACAGTGGATGCAGCAGTTATGGTGAAGTCCTAGTGTGCAAATCCTGAAGAGATATGAATATTCTCTTATCAGCAACTCCTGTGAGGTAATTAACAAATTGGCACAACAATTCCAGCATTTGCTGTTTGCTACAAGATGAACTGACACCATTTACCACTGTGTATCATACACATGTACACTTCGATGCTATGTTTCTAGGATGTGGGAGCTTATCAAAACTATCAGACTGAAGTTGTCAAAGATGGATCCAGCATCCAAAAACGCAGAAAAAGAACAGAAAATAAAGACTGGGAACACCACAAGGTAGACTAAGCTATAGGTAAGGTTAACAACAAAAGGCAGATCTTTTAGCATAATTTTATACACCGTTATGTGCACCTTTCTAGTTATTTCAGTGAAAGATCTAGCAAGGGTATATAAAGGACTAGCATGTTACAGACAGTTTCTTCAAAAGACCATAAAAGAGGGTCCAGACAACCTTATTTTTTGTGCTTTTGCCTGGCAGTCGCTTGCAGGATCAAAGACCAGGGAAAATTCTTGTATTTGGGGATTATTTTGTAGTTTTTGTGAGGTGTAATCATCAAAAGTTATTAAAACTAATTTCATCATTACTAAGTCTCAAGCAAGACATATCAAGCATCACTAACAGAAACATGTTAACTACACTTAGATTAAGTGTAAAGTTTTTTGTTTCTTTTTAATCTGCATAAGAAATCAAGGATTACAAATCATATTAACAAGCAGATGTGGTAGCTAGATCTTTTTCCTCTCTAGACTGCACCTGTAAAGCAGAAAATCCCCAAGTACATCTACTAGAGCATGCACTCACAATAAACGTGGTTTGAGGTTATTTAGGCATGTCTTTCTGCATTAGAAAGATGCGGGTACCTCAAAACCACCCTTGGTTGGGTGGATTTTGTTGGGCCTTGCACTGTAGGCAGCAGACTTTCAGAGACAGAAAAAAACTTGTGTGAAGTTCACCAGCAGGCCAGAGGCAGCGCAAAGCTCACAAGTCACATGTCTCATTGCAGCTTTCCTCTGCTGGATATCATGGCCTTTTAGTGTTTATCCACAGAAGAGACTGTTAAGTGTGAGCATTTAATCTAGACAGGGAGCCAAGAGCATGAGCCTTTAGGAGAGCAGTCAGAGCAGCAGTATATTGATAAGGACAAGATGATTTATTATATGCTGTATGCATCAAAGTCTTAACATTTTCCCTCTCTTTTTCTGTCTGCAGCTCACTACAGTCCTGCTGATGCATTTGTTCACCTTTTTGACCATAACAATGAAGATTCAAAATTAGACTCTTGGTGTGTTCGATTAACTCAGGTGGAGCAGGAAACCTAATAGAGGCAGAAACACCAAGAATAAGTTTCAAGAGTCAACAAATTGTATCACAGAAGAAATTTTCTTACCTAGAATAAGATTTAGATGAAAACACAACACTTTGATTCTATTTATGATTTGTTCTGACACTTCCCCCACCACAAAAATTACATAAATTCAAAACCAAACACATCAACAGAAAGAACAGATTTTCCTCTAGACTGAAACATTTGTCCTCTGAATGAACAATCACCACAGTATCCACAGCATCCAAAAGCAGATCACCCACATCAACAATGTATTATTTTGACAGTTATTTGGCCATGTTCAGTTTGGAAAGCTTTGTGTTTTTCCAGGAGAACCACGAAGAGCACCACGGGAAGAAAAGGACTTGTGTAAAGAAGGCACAAGGCAGAGCAAGGCAACCAGAAGCCAACAGGAAAAGGGGGCAGCTGGTGAGGCAAATGGCAGCAGCCGTCCCACCTGCTCTCCTCACAGAGAAGAAGCGGCTCCCCCTGACAACCAGCCCCATGCAGACAACTGTGGCCTTCCCTTGTCTCAGGCCACTTGCCTTCAATGGTCACTCCAGTAAGCAGCACCCACACAGCAGCAGGCGGGAGGGAGCAGTGGGTCTGTGGAGGTGAGAAATGGTGCTTGTGAGTGTAGGCGGGGATATGTGCTGAAGCAAATCCCATGCAATGGGGACACAAAAATGAGAACTAGAACTTACCCAGCGTGTCCTTACCTGACACTGCAGCAAGGCAGCCCTGCTGCAAGACTCCACCTCCACAAGATGGCTGCTGCCTCAGGGCATCTGTGCCTCTTGCTGAGGGAGAGCCAGGCCCCTCTCCTCATAGGTGCTTCCCCAGCCCCACATACCTCTCAGCACACTCCATCACCAGAGGCTTCCCCTCAGAGGGGGAGCACAAGGGGCTCCTTTCCAGGGCATGGGACACCAAGGCTCCTATCTGCAGCTCTCACTCTTCTGGTCCCACAGCCTCACAGGAGGCACCTCCCCACATCAGGTCTGGCCTCTTTGGCTGCCCCACACCAGACACATCTCCTTAGCAGCCCAAGCTCATTTTCCACTCCAAGCACAGGTGTAGCTGAGCTCAGGTCACCCCCACGTTAATTCATCCTCATTAGTAACAGGCTTGGTTTTGTTTTGTTTTTATATACCTGAGCATCATCCACATAGGCAGGTTTGGGATGAAGCCATCACTCTTGGAGGCTCTCTGGCAGGTCAACTTGACAGGAGAAAGGACAGGAGCTGCTCCCACCAGCAGGTGTTGCAGCACACCAGGGCAGCAGATGGCTGAGGGTGACAGGGGCAGCACGTGTGCCCAAGCTAGCCCCCACTCCAACACACAACCAGCTCACTCTCTCAGATCCCCCCCAAGGGCATGTCTTCCACATGCTGGTTTCTCACCTCACATGAGGTGAGGTATCAACATCCTCCTCGGGCCAGGCAGACTCAAAGGTGTCCTTCCTAACTACCGTTAACTGGAGCTTCCTCTCAGGAAGCACCAGCAGACATGGAGCTAGACATGGAGCCCAGGCAGGCTCCCATACACACTGTGTCTACTTCACCTTTTCCAGTCCTTCGTTAAGGAGGCTTTCACTCACACAGCGGATCCGTGGTCGTTCTCACCTGCCTCCATTAGATGGGGGATACCCCCCGGTCAAAGAAAGCGGCAGCCGCGCACGGAGGCGCAGGGAGGCAGGCGCTGAAATGGGGGCTGAGCCCCAGCTCGCCCGCGGCGAGGCCGGCAAAGCCGCCATTCCCTGAGCGTCAACCTCCTAGCGCAGTTCCAGAGGAAACCTGGAGCAAGGAGCGCTCCCCTGATGCCTTCCTTTAAAGGGACAGCACAGGCCAAGATAAAAAAGTCTGTCATTTAAGATGGGCCTGGCTGGCATCTTAAATCCCCGCAGTTCCTGGAAAACTATTCCTCAGTTTTAGTTTAGAACTAGAGGAATACGGACCGTGTGTAGCCTCCCCGTTTCACCATAGTGATCCTCTAGCTGACTGATCAGCTGCTAGGCTTTCAGGCTTTTTTAGACCTCACCTGTTTCCTCAAAGTAGTCACTTTTTGGGACTAGATGACAACCCCTGTGCCTGCCCCTTCATGTGTTACAACTTCAAAATACTGAGAAAAAACACAAGGGAAAATATGAAGCTGGCAGAGGTGTGGAGAATACAGCTTAGGTAGCAACATATTGGGACACTACATACTAGGAAGTTAAATTAAGAATCATCAGATATCCCAAAGGTGAATACCTACTGGAAAAAAAAGTAGTAAAACATTTACTATGTAGAGAAAACAGGCACTACTGGCCAAAGTGACAGGAAAAATCCCACATAAGTCAAATCTACTTTAATAAGTACATAAGGCATATCTCTTTCAAGAATTTCAAATCTCAGATAATAGCAGGTAAATCATCATTCACAGAATGTCAACTCTAAATGCATTATTAATTATATTCTTGTTCAGATTCCTCCTGGAAAACGGCAAGAAGATAAATCTGCAGAGGAAAAACTAAGAGCAGAAAAGGCAGAAGGGTGATGGCTACAAGAGGAAAGAACAAGAACAGAAATAAAGAGAAAGAGCAGCAGGAACAAATGGAAAAAGTGAAGGGAGATCTGGAAAAGGAACAGAGAAGCACTGTGGAGATGTGGTTAGTGAGGATAATGTTTTCATTTTAGACAGGAACATTTGAATGGAATCATGACACAGAACTACTGTAATCCTTGTTTTGCTCTTTGTCAGCCACCCATATGCATCCAAACACATCAATGTTCCAGCATGAAGAAACAGATATAACACAAAGCATTTTCTAATATAACAGAAGACTAGTAACGCATAAGAGTGTGAAGGAGCCAGCAAACTGATCCAGTACCCTCAGGCAAATTCCAAACTAGAGGATAACATCACAGACCTTTTCATCTGAAACATGTGCATACATAAAGTTCTACCTTTCAGCAGCATATTAGATTTTTCCCAACTTTAATGTTGCATGTATGTCTACTAATGTAACTTAATTCTTTTTAAAACTTTCATCCATTTATCATTACTCTGAATTCTGAGGCTGCCCTAAAATTACTTCCAAGTTATTAATGAAAAATCAGTATTGACAATAAATTAAAGTCATTAAACAAATTCAGTTTTTCAACCAATTGCACTTAGCTTGTAGGCAGTTCATGCAGACAACATTCTGCTTTTTCCATACAGCACCAAACCCACTACTGAACATTTTCCCTGACAAAAAACCTCAGCATGGTAACAACTACATAGTTATAAAGACACCTCATAGTGATGTATGTTATTCCTTAATGATACAAGAATTTTATACTGAAAAAAAAAAAATGCAGTAAGAGCACTTTTGCTCTTCACCTCTGCTGACATAGCTTTAGGGGAAAAATAACCACCACTAAATACTTCAGGCAAAGCTCTGGGAAACCCACCAGTATCAGAAACAAGCTCTGGTGTAACATAATTATCACATTTCTATTCACCTTTTGAAATGTTTTGCTTACACAAAACAACACATTCTGACGTTTCATCGCTTTGCTTCTATACTTTTTCATCAAGAATCGTATTTACTGAGAAGAACAGCGACCTCCTTCGGTGATTTAAGATTTGCAGCCTACCTAGAAATGACTGAACAGTTTTTAGTTCAGTCATTTGTAGAAGTGGCATGCTTTAATCAGATGGTTGAAAGAAAGGATAAATCTGACTTAAATATTTTTTGAGATTAGTGTCATGCCCTGCTTAACTTGATTTCAGGAAAAACAAGTAGGCATTCAAGTCAAACTGCTGGGCTGGGAACCCGGAGTTATAGTTTGGAAATTATCTTAAACAGCGCTTCGCAGAGCAGACGACCTTTAGTTTGATTTTCCATAACTTCCGATTCCTAAAATAAGGAGAATATTCCTCTGCTTCATGAACCTCCTCGACTTTCTTTCATGTTCCTTACTCTCAGTGTGAACCCTCCAGCAAAAATAGTCCATTTTGACCTCCATTCTGTTTACATCTAATTTTCAGCCAAGGCTTTCCACTGCCTTCTTGCTTGTTGTAGCCTGGGTTCTTGTTCCAGGTTTGTGTTCTTGTTCCACAAAGATGCATTCTGATTTCTTCTTCCAGCTCTTGTTCTCAGAACTTTCCTAGCTGACTCTGCTCTTCTCCATCCTCTGCCTTCACATCCCTGTTTCACATAAACCACCTACCTGTCTCCCATAGTCCTCATGTCCTTCTCAAAAACATGCATGTAAAAATTATAATTCAGGTTTTCAACCCCTTACAGACAATGTGAAGGAAAGTAGACAGTTGGGGGTTAGGTTTTTTTAATACTAACTTGCAGAACCAACCAGGCACATGTGAAGTATCCCTAACCAGCACCTGTTCTCTCTTTAGTCTAATTTCTCTCTCCTTTCTTTGGTAATCTGCTTAGCTCTCTGGGCTAGAACCTGCTCTTCTTCTGGCAAGAATGTTCAGCAAATCCAAGGTTGCTATAGCAATTAATAATAATTTATGTTTTAGTTTACAGAAACTAGAACAAGAGTGGAGGCGCCAGGAAGAGGAGGCAGCAGTCACAATTAGAGAAAGCAGCACAGGAATGTATTTGGCAGCAGCAGAGGATTGTAACAGAAAAGCTTCTGCAGTTCCAGAAGAGACAGCTAAAGGAACAAGGAGCAGGTAGTCTAAAGAAAGGCTAAAGCTTATTTTAGCTGCAGATAATTCATGTGAATGGATGACTTCTGATAAAAGACATAGACTTAGACTGTGTGCCTGTCTTGGAATTCCTGCGACATCAACTCCCAAACTTGTAGTACCTCAGGTGCTTCTCCTCTATTAAATAGATATGGTAACAGTCCCCTTTTCCAGAGACCCTGCAACCTGAAGAAGAGAAATTCAACAGGCTAGCTGTGATGCAACTGTGCAAGATGCTAGCAATAACATCCATGCTACATCTGTTCATTTCTTGATGTTTCCATTACATACCTTTTCTGAAAACCCAAGTCCCAGTAGCTACACAGTTGGGGGGAGGAGGGAGAGAAGATTTTGTACTTCTAACAAATAGTTGCACAAAAAGACTTGAAAACCTAAATGCCAAACAGATTTTTAAAAAATCCAATTGCAATTTAAGATAAACTCATGCATTTGAGACAATACTTGTAACATCAGTATTATAACAGTATTTTCTTTCTATTGGTAATTGATTAAAAAAAACATTTCCTAAATAGGAAGTATGTGAGCAACTAATAGTTGTTGGTGATCTGTTTCTAAGAGGCAGAAAAACACAGAAAGAAGAATGCCTGGAGTACGAAAGAAGAAATCGGGAGAAGACAAGATATGAGGCTGAGGAACAAGTAACAAAAGAGGAAGATGCTGGACTAACTAGAGGAAGCCAAACAACAAGCACAGGTTTTAATCAGGTATGTAGCTATTAATCAGAGTGAAGTTATTTTTTTCTCAGTAATAATATACGTTTAACACCCAGTGCCTGCCTATACAAAATATACTGTAGTCAGGAGTTCTGTCAGTGCAGTTAACATTGAAGAGTAGCACTGGTACCTCAGGAGTTAGTTAAGTTGCTTTCAATTCAAACTCCAAGACATAATGCAGTTCTTCTGGTATTCAACCAGTTTTCCAATATTTCCTGAAATTCCATCAGCAATTCACATATATCTTATCTGTATTTTTTAATTCCTTTAGGTTTTAATATCCATTTACACTACAGAAAGAAACCCAACTAGATTTCCTCACATACCTGAAACTATGATTACTTTTACACAATCCATCAGAACGGATTCCAGCACAGCATGCCTCCAGGACTCACTCCTACCAGCACCTCAGAACACAGGACCCAGGAGTCTGCATAACATATACTAAAACATTGCAAAGAGCATAATAGACCTTCTTAAAGGAAGCCTAGATCAATTTGTGAGCCACAAAGCACTACCAGGGATAAGCGGATATGTAGTACCTACAGCTGAGCACTAGCAACTATCGCCTGCTTGCTGTTATGACAGAACAAACTGCCCCAAATGCATAAGCCAACAATCCCCAGCCCATTCCAAACATTGCTTAATGCCAACTCCTGGGGGAAGTTCAGCCTCCCAGCCTCAGAAGGCACTGTATACATTGTGGCAAAGTCAAAGAAACTAGGGGTGAACCAGTGATGAGACCACTGAGTGTGCAGGTTTCAAGTCAAAGCGCCAGCTTTCTAAACCAAGGAGGAAGTCTGTCCTGTGTCTGCAATCTGCTTTAACACCATTTACAGGCAAAGAACAGATCTAGAACAACCTCTGCAGTTCCAACTAGCACTACTAATAGAAGCTACCAGAGTAGAACACACTCAAGACACTCTTCACCTACCATGGGTGGTTTCTTATTTTCAGCTGCTTAAAAAGCTAGGCCTGAAAACTACAAAAGAATAAATGAATGCCTGGAATGGGTCATTGCAGTGAGCTCTTTCAATTGCAGACTAACTCAAGATTCCAACCAGATTCAAGAGAGGAAGAACATTCCTTTTCAGGATAGGTGCTATTCTCATTCAGAAAGCTATTTTCCCCAGACTTCACCACTAGTCTGCGTATACATCCTATTGATCAGAAGTAAAAGCAAACATTCACGTTTTATGAGCCAGTAGAAGTAAATCTAGACAGATCTCGAGGTGCCACAGTACAGATTCTTTGGTCTATTTTGTGCTGGGAGAAAATAATGCATCTATCAGTTTATAAGAGATATGAAGACCTCAGTGCTGACTTTTGGAGGAATTCCCCAAACCAAGAAATTGCAATGAACGTGCCACTGTTTTAAGTACAAGCCTAGATTTCAGATTCAGCAATAAGACAACAGAGAAACTACAGCAAGATAGGAAATCTTCCTTGCAAAGTCAGTTTATTTTCTGCTTCTCTAATGTTACTTAAGAAAGTGTAACATTCGTAGATTTAGTTCATATTGCAGTTCCTGTAGAGTCTCCTGTGGCGAAATCAATTTTTGCAGTCTCTAAATTGAAGCAGAACTTCATTCAATTAAGTATGCATTAAGTACTGATTCTAAAAGCAAAAACAAACCTGGTTTACACTATTTCCAACTTGCACAATTCCTACAGTCCTCTGTATTGATTACTCTCAGAAGTTGATTTTCTCATTTAAGAAAATTTACCCAAATAGCAATAATTCAAAGTGCATACAAAAGATGTACAGGTCAGGACAGATATTTTAGTATTGTAGTCTTAAAACTAGCTTCAATTTAAAGTAGAAAAAGCTAAAAAGTAGCATACAGTTGTAGTGCTTCTGAAACAATACATGGGTAGTCAAAATTTGCGGCAGACTGAGTTTTAGCATTATCTGACACCCTAACTGAAGTTCAAATCCTGCCAATTCACACATTTAATTTCAAAATCTTATTTAGTTGATGATCATGTAGACATATTTATACTTAAAAGAATACAGAAATCCTTTAAACATAGCAGCATTAAGAAAATCTGGTGAGACTGATAATTTTGTAAAGCACTTATCAATACAGCTTTTATGTGCCACTGCACTGAATACTAAAAATACCAATTTCAAAATTAGAACTGAAATACTAGCTTCCACCGCAGAACTGACTCAGTGAAGATGGTTTCATTCTCCCACCATTTTTCTTAAACACTTAAAACCAGCCATGAACAGCTGAGCTCAGTTCTTCCAATATATAGGCAAGCATGTAAACAAATTGCAGGAGAAAAAGAATCTTTTCTGGTTTTCTCCAACATATGAAGGCCAACCCGACTTGCAGGCATGCTTCAAAGCTAAGAGTGATTTAGAAATTCTACTCTTCTCAGAAAGAAATTTTTTAAAAAGTAGTAGTTCTTCCAGAGAAATGAAGAAAATTCAAACCTGTCTAATCCTTGAGTTCAAAACTCAGGTTTAAATGTACAACTTCCAAGAATGATATTCCTTAAGAGAGGTACTAGTGCCGTCTGTGTAGCACATGTATCTTCTCATTTTACATAAAACTCTCAATACTAATCTTTGAGGCACAGTAGAGTTTTCCTGTTATTACTGTTCCATCAAGTTATAACAATGCAGACATTGCTTTAGACCAGCAGCTCCATTGAGGCACTAGCTTCACGTCTGAGGCTTCACAAGTCTGAGAAAGAGGTCAAATCAGTTTGTCACTGGTACCTTATCCACTCTATAAAGAGATGTATTTTAGGACAAGGTTACAAAGAATTCTTCGCCTTGAGCTTCAATCTCTGCAGGAAACCCTCCTCCATAGTCTCAGGAGAACCAAGTGCAGTGCTTCAACTAGAAAGCTGATATAAATGAGCATATTAAACCAGATTTGGAATAGGAAAGTGAACAGTAAGAAGCAAAGAAAGTTGGTGCAGGAACTAGAGTAAAAGCATCACACCCATGGGATCTGGACTCAGTTCTCAGCTCCATCTTCAGCTTCCAGAGCGACCCAAGTAAACTACCATCCCCTGAGCCTCAGATCCTAATTTGCTGAAGGGCAATAATGGGAATTTGTTTACCAAGAGCATTATATAAATTAAAATTAGAAGATGAACTGATAGTAATCACAAGGCTGTTTTATTTCTGGTATTCTGAAGCAGATGTATTTACTATTCTAAAAGAATACTGGAAAAAAGGGCAAAGAAGCCATGTTGTTCTACATCCCAGTAGAAATCCCTCATCCCCCTAAGAATTGAATTACATCAAATACTTCAATAAAACCCCATATTCTGATATTTTGTAAACAAAAATTTTAATCTTTAAAAAAATTGCTTAGTGCAACTATGTGTACAAAAGTATTACTAAATCAGAAACAGGACACAAACCACAAGCGTGAAAGAAAATGCATTTCTAGCTTTACAGCAAAAGGTAATCATTCAAAATATGCAATTTCTTCCAAGTATGCCAGCACTAAAATGCATCTTTAAATGAAGTTGGCATTCATAGTGAACTTGGTTTACCAAGCCATACATGAATCCTATTTATCTGCAGAAAGGCTGAAACAGGGGCAGTGCAGAAGTCTTCTCCCCACACTACTCTGCCCACAACCTCCCATCTCAGCTTTCATAACCAGTTACATATTCTCAAACTGACCATTTAGAATCTGCAACTAGTCAGAACATGAAATCGACCCTCATGATGCCTGATGAACTGTAACTCTTCCTTGTCATCCATCATAGACACAGAGAGATTAATGGTACCATGATCATATGAAATGTAGACATTAAAAACCATCTTCGTATTTCCTTCCAAGCTGCATTTTCAGTTTAACTTTTGTGCATGAAGTTCTACGTAGCTGTATGTGAATATTCTCTAACAAGAAAAATACACAGATAGTAGTCTCAAATAGTCACCTGCAAACCAAGTAGATCAAGTATTTCACTGGGGCAAGCAGAAAAAAGTTGTTGGGTTGTTAGTTTGGGTTTTTTTTAATGAGGTATATTTAAAGGGCACATTTTTTCCCTGGCTTCAGCATATAGTTACTGGAAAAGCATGCCCTAATTATAACTTCCTATCATTTGGCTCATTTCCAAACATTTGAAAAGAAAATACAAGTTGTTTATAAAATTGTTTTTCTTGTTTATTTTAAATGAAGCTGGTACAGACAATGTCCATTCAAAACCCACGTCCCAGGCCAAAAGGTACAAACAAGAGTGTCAAAGTAACACCAGTTGTCTGCTGTGAACATTCCTGCACGAATACCTGCGTGTACTAATTGCTATATGAAGTTAAAATGCTTCTGGGCTCTTCTGGCAAGATTTAAGAATCGTTAGGGTTTTCAATTTTATGTCTTCAGCAAAGCCATCTCTGGAGCAAGGTACAGATGACAACAGTTCTAGCTTTTCCATTTCCAACTTGGTAATCTTCTTCATTGGGCCATCAGCACAATTTAAGCAAAATAGCTCTGAATTATGGATACACAATTTCTCCACAGTTTAGTTCTCTGAAAAACTTCATCTCGCACTGAAAGTTATAGTCCAGGAGTGAAACAGTCACACATCAAAACTTCAGGGCAGATATGGAAGTCATTAAGAACACTCGCCCACCTGGCAGATCTTACAGCCTTCGTGCCTGAAATGCACGAACCTAGTGAACATACAAATTCATGTGTGTATGTGTATTTCTAAAGAGGGGGCAGAAGGGAAGAGGGGAGCAAGGCTGCAGCTGGATCACAGAAGTTCAGCACAATGAAAACAGAAACAATAGTGTATAATGAGCACGAGAATTCAAAATACCAGACGCTTGAAAATAAACTCCCAGAGATGGGGTGCCAGTTTCAATTCAGTGTTGAACACCACATTACAAAAGAACTATTATTTAAAAATAAAAAAGGATTAAGGGGGGAGAAAACAAACAGAAGGATCTAAATTGTTGAGTGACCCCCCGTCTGTTCCTGATAAACTTCAATCACATCTTCCTCCTCCATCCCCAGCTGTAAGAACAGAAAAAAACAGCATATAATTGTTATAAATCTGGTGTACTGAATTCAGAGCAGGTCCTAGACAAGTTATACAACGGTTTGTTCCTCTGTTCCATCATAATTCATCAAAGGGGTGAAAAAAATTTTAGCCGTCATCTCACTAGCCAACACTCATGATTTTAGTCCTTTTCCTTCAGCCTTATACATCTCAGTCAAAGAAAAACCCTTATCATGAAGTCGAAATCCACTTGTGGAGCAGTACACATCAGCCTGGAAGTGGCTAGCTTTACCTTTCCCTAAACCCCTTCTTCTCAAGCAACAGATGCACAGGAACGTAACCATCATCATAGTGAATGCATGAGCTGTACAGCCACATGAGTTATATATAGCACATCACTAGGTCAACAAAACAGCTAAGACCTACAGTTTGCAACTCAAAGCCTGGTTATGACTGTTCTCTTGAAGAGGGTAACTTGTTCAATTTCACGGTACACAAGTTTGATTTTTCAGAAGGTCATTATTATAAGCATTTCTTCCTGCTTTGTCATAATAATTGGTGGCAGTCACTAGACAGCAGAAGTAATCAGTTTTCTGTTTATTTACACTTTGATCTAATAAATGTGAATTAAATACATATTTATTCCAAAGTCACACTGAAGTTCTAGCTCAATGACTGGGAAATTCCCTTAAGTTTTTTTTCCCTTTCTCTCTGGTAAGCAGTGACTATACCCTCCCTTCCCAGACAAGATTACACATGAAGGTCCAACCTATCTTTCTCAACTGCATACTGGCCTTATTAAAGATCCTAGGTTAGACAAATATAGTCTATAGACAAATAGAGTCAGAGTATATTTGACTAAATATAGTCAACAAAGTTGGCTATATTTAAAGAAACACTTTAATTCTGGTTAACAGTCTAGCAAAACATAGCAACTAACCAATTTGGCATTTAGTTTCTCCAGTGAACTATGTAGCACTTATTCTAGAAAGAAACTCACCTCCTTAGGGGTATGATTATCAGTAATTCTCTGACCCTCGAAAAGGAACCTGAGTGAATTCATTGGAACGCCCTAAAAAAGGGAACAGATGTACAAGAAAAAAAAAACAACAACCAACTTATTGAAACTTGTATGGATTTACAAGAAAAACATTTTTAATAAAAGCAACACATGTGAAAGTCAAAAAAAAAAGTGTCAGTTCCTGTTACGCAGAGAGCTCAGCTATTCTGTTGCAACCATATAAACTACAAAGTGACTCAAGGAGCATGATAGTGCTAAAATACACGTTTATTCCAAAGTCTCATTGGAGTTCTACCTCAACAACTTGGAATTTTACTTAGCTTCCCCGCATCATCTTTATTTATAATTAGTGACTACACCCTCCCTTTCAAGACATTACACATGAAGGCCCAGTCTTTTCTGAACTGCACATCAGCCTTATTAAAGATGCTAGGACAAGAGGAGGAACACGATGTTTACTTCATGAACTCCTATCCTTGCATTCCCAATCTTTTATCTCCACAGGAAGGAACAGAAACCTCTGCCATTATCAGTTCTGCAAAAGCACTACACTGGGGACAAGAAAGAGCAGAGCTGAGAGAGAGAAAAAGGAATGAGATTCAAACAACGAGAAAGGAGCATCCCAGCGGTAAATCAACTTGCAGCATGTCTGTGGTACAGTGTGCCTGTGTTATGGCACAATATCATACTTCACCTCAACAGATGAGGCAAACACATCATCTTTTTTTTCTCCTTCAGGTTGTGAGCAAAACAAATGCAAGTGGAATATGACCAGTCTTGTGCATCAATTAGATCTCAGAAGCACTGCTTGAAAATAAGTAGGCAGAAAAGCTCACAGGAAAGAACAGCTCTTCACACTGTTCCAACAATTCCCTCTGGCCATGTTCATGGTTCCTTTACCAGAGAAAGGCTACTTGACACCAAAAACCATACTGACTACTCATGAAGGAAATCACAGACTCTCCAGAACTCAGCCCAGAGATACATATGCCTGTGCTCATTCAAACAATTATTTTCTTTCTTAAAAAAAGAATTCCACACACACGTGTATTCATCAGTCAGTGAGACTGCTGCATTCATTATTTCCAAGAACATACTTCAAATTTTCAAGTTTTTCAAGTTAATCACTATTTTAATCATTTAGATTTGGCTACAAAGATACTTGGTGTTCAATCCTTTCTTCCTCCTATTTCAAGAGCATAGAATAAATAACCCAGTCTACAAAAGACTTCAATTGAAAAGTTCAAGTTGTCTTAAGGTATTAAGAAAACTCCTAAAATATTAGTTTTTAAGTCACACAAGGCATCTATCCCCAAAGCTGGAGGTAAACTAGGCCAGGGCTCCTGGAAATAGCAGCAGTGAATCCACAGTATCTCCACTGAATCTGGAGATCTATTTTTGTTCCATAACAGTAGTTACTATTTACCTATATTCACAATTAATGTTGCAGATTTCTTTAACTTTGGGCATAACAGCTAGTGTTAATCAATTACCATATCAATGGCTGTAACAATGCCTAAGGCAGCTCTCATCCTGAACTGCAGTATTCTACAGCTTTAGGGGAATTTCACATGGAGATGGGAGATTTTACAGGAAATATAAATGCATGCCCAGGCATTTTAAAATGTAACTTCTGCATCTTCTGAGCAGCCACCACATGTTTTCAAACAGTAACTTACTACAAAATTCACAACTATCTTAAATAGAAATACCTTTACTTGGCAGAAGAAATGAGGAGACCCATTGTATTTCTACTGTCAGATACCTTTTTTTTTTTTCTGGTAACTAGACAATAGCTTGACTGTCTCAACAAATGTCTTTATTTGAAATAACAGTGAGAAAAGTAAAGCTAAAGTGCTTGGCTTTTTAGTTCTCTTTTAAAGACAGTGGCATTGTTTCACAAACCTGTCTTTGACAGTATGACTCTTTGAGTTTCTTGAGGTGTGTTGTCATTTTCACCTTGAAGTGAATTTCACTGCTGTCCTAAGAACAGGAAAGAAAAAAGTTACTCTCTTTGTAGTAATTGCTTATTTTATCAATGCTGATTTCAAGACTTCCATTAAGAAAAACTTATGTAAAATTAACACAAAATGCAGTTTAACTATCATCATGTATACCTCGGTACATGATAACATGAACCTCCAGGATGATTTATCAGTCACTAAATTCATCATACACTTCCACAGAAAGCTCCATTTTAAAACAGATGGCATAGTATAGCCTTAGGCTCACTGTGGAGGTTTTTGATTTACAAGTACAAAAAAACATTTATGGTTCAGTCTGTGCTTCCATCTTTACCCAGCTGATGTACTTATGAAACACAAACATACATATGCAGGGGACTTCTGCTTGAAGATTCCAAAATAGACAAGTTAAAGCTTGCACTTCAAAATACATACAAACCCTCATTTAATTAGAGTAATTATCTAAAAGTTAGGATGGAGGCAGACGTGGCAACACACCACTAACTTAAGGAGAAATCTCAGGTCTCATTCTATAGTCCTTCCTGTCAGCTATAAGATACGAATAACTACAACTGTGAAAACGGCTACAGACAAATCACTCTGCAAGACATTCTGTGCAAAAAGCATGTGGGTCCCATTCAGCTTTCGAATGTGTTCTCATCATTGCTGATTAAAGCAGCAACAGGTAAACTAGTTTGAGTTAGTCCTACTTGAAGTCATCTGTTTCCAGTAAAAATAGCATAGCAATCATGCTAATACTCCAATAAACAATACTGAGTTAAGCCATATGAGCTATAAGGGTTCTTTGCACAGAAGGACTTCTGTCCAAGAAGGATCTCAGCATTCACATTCCAACACAACATGAATTCAGATTTATAATCTACCATTATCATCTGCCAACATCAAACAGAATCCCCTTCCTATCCCTGTCCAAGAAAGTTGACCTCATGCTTAGTGTACTCCATGAACTCTAAAGACCTTAATTTTTCAAATTTGCAACATGTTTCATTCATATCCTTAGATAAATTAATCCCTCAATGTGTCAGGTCCCCTTGTTGTAAGACTGGGATCAGACTGACCAAATCCTGAGTCATACAGATAAATTACTCAAGCTTTAAGAAAACAAAACATTACAAACCCAACCAAACAAAACAACAACAAAAACTATCACAGAGAATATACTAACACACCTTACTGGTAATTGATCAGTAGTTTATGGCAGTGGAGGATCCACAATGAACTGAAAATACCAACTTCCATTTGCTCATTTCTACAATACAAAAACTCATACCTCCAACAAATGTCAACAAGTAATTATGTAAAAACTCACCTGCCCAATGACTTTAAGTTTAATGTATTCCCCTTCTTTCTTATCTCCTAAGTCTTCAGCTGAAGGTTTTGCTTCCTGAAGGAAAAACATTAAAAAAAATCAGTTCAACACTTTGTTATTTTCACTGGACAGTATGACAGCTGTCATCCTCTTTATTACTCAGACTATGGAAGGCACCTTCTTTCTTTCTGTGTGAAAATAATAGCATCATAGTATCATGAAAAGGCTACCTGTCTGTGAAGTTTAATTAATGACAGAAGAGAAACACTGTGAAGAACATAAGAGATGCAAAAATGATAAGCATGGTCTTATACTAGTAACTCCTAGTCAACAAGCAGAGTGCAAAAAAGAAATACAGGAAGTCTACCAAGGTCAGATATTTGACAGATAAAAGAACACCACAAGGAGACTAAGCATTTGTGACACCCTGTCAGTGTAAAGAGAGTGAACCAAACAAACATTTTTCAGTCTATTGCGTCAACAGCAGCCACTACTTTCAAAAGGATGGTCTGTCACCATCTTTCCTATGGCAACACAACAACATTCAGTAACAGCTTCCTTCCAGCATGTTTGTTTTAAGAACACAATTCTTAAAAGTTGGAGTTCTAAGAACTACAGTGTTTTGATATCTTTTCAGGATAAAAATTAATTGTACAGACAAGTTTGATTCACTTGCTTCATTGAGCACTACAGCCCAGCAAATTGGTTTAAGTGTTTGTTCTGCAAGACATGAATCAAGGACATCAAAGTTTTTGTGTCAGCTGCTGACAGATAAGACAAGTGAGAGATCAGGCACTACTAACCCCGTCCCTTGCCTGTCACTACATATTCTGGATCAGGCCTCAGTTATGTTCCACTGCAGCACAAAGGAATTTTACACAGACACTGCCTCAGGTCCAGATGGTGCTCGATGAAATCTTGTGAAGTAATCAGAAACAAGGATACCCTGCTGATCGTGTTT
This sequence comes from Coracopsis vasa, assembly GCA_026283785.1. NCBI lineage: Eukaryota > Metazoa > Chordata > Aves > Psittaciformes > Psittacidae > Coracopsis > Coracopsis vasa. Next base: position 20,740 of record JANHGB010047976.1, read on the forward strand.
CAAATCTTCCTGTATATCTTCCTGCTTAACACAGTAGACAAAACAAGCAAAACACACATAAGTTTTCCCAGCCCTAAAGGAGCTTTTTTTCTGAGTATACAGAAATATCCTTTGTTTGGTTGAACTTTAGGATCAAGCACCAAAACCACATACTAGCCTTCTGTATTAAGTCCATTCATATATGTCTCTATCTCTGTATTAAAATGGCAGACAGGTCTTTTCAAGAATCCCTTTCCCCCTTAAAGAAGTTACACATGCACAACTCCTTCAAATGTTAAAAAAAGTTCAGGGAATGGCAGGGAGCAAAGCCTGCAAACACCTTCCTTATCTGTACCAGTATCCATCTGAAGAAAAGGAGAGAGGAACCTGCTATTTGTATCAGTTTGACTCGCTGCCTCAAGCCAGATCCATTCAGTTTCTGCAATGACAAAAAGGATGACCCAGAGGCTCTGTATGGATAACCCTGGTTTCAATACCATTGGTTTTTTTAAATACCTACCTGGCACAACGTGGACTGCTGGGACTGATTCACCACCCTTTAAGCTCAAATCCAACAACTGACCTCAAGCTTTCAAGAAACCAAACACTCTCAGGTCTCCAAGCAAGTCACTTTTGAAGTGTGAAGGAGTCTTCCACAGCACAGCAGCTGTGCTCCCCACCAAAGTTTTCCCTTTCTAACATATCTAAACTTTAACCTCCTGGGCTTATTTGCAGGAATAAAATATACACTAGTTTCCACTCCTGACTAAAAAGAGAAACAAACCAAGAATCTGCAACTCGTTCTTATATCTTGCACAAACAGCAGTTTTAATTGTTATACGCAGGACTGGCAGCCCCTAGGAACCGGGGAGATTCAAATATCTATAGATCTGAAGTCTGTAACTTCAAAACTATCTCCTGCTCTGCTATCACTGAAAGAATTTGTAAGAACATCCTGTCCCTTTACATGACATTTCAGATCAGTCACTGTCTTAGTTTACTTTGTAGAAAAACCAAGTTGCATAACAGCATATTATCTCATGAGTAGAGGCATTTGTAGCAGTTGATAGAGTTCTGTGCATTGTAACAGATCTACCTACTGAGCTTTCCAAAATAAATCATCTTGTACAAGGTATTACAAATCATCATAGCTACTATGACAGTGCCTCTGGCCAGCATGAGTGGAAAGCAATGACTCATAAGATGTTTGATTCCTACCCGCAGGGAAGGAGGGCTCTAGTACTAAACATGCATAGAGGAAGGAGCAAACAGTAGAAAAAAGCAAAGGGATCTGGGGTTTTGAAACATAACACCATAAAGATGCTTGTTTAAAGCCCCAGCAACCTCTCACCCATGAAATAGGAGCAAACAGAGCTGTAATTTCAAGAGAAGTAAGATCAATGCTGACAATCCCAGTAACTGAAACTTAAAAAAAAAAAAAAAAAAAAGCCAAAATATTTGAAATTGGAACACAACAAGACCCAGCAAGTCTGAAACAGCTCCCTGCATTTTGTCAGTGAGCTATACTACGCCATTCAATGCCAAATGGTAAAGCCAGCACAAAAACACGTAAGAACAAAGAAAGCAAGGAGATTGCAGAGTTACTAAACTACAAGCATTCACTAACAAAATCCTGGATCGGCAATCTGCAAGCAAAGCCTCCAGACTGACTCGCACTGTGAAAAGAACTGGTGAAAAAACCCTGGCGTTTAGGGTATCACATGAAACAGTATACAAGAAAAAGGACTATCATACAAACAGAACAGGGATACCACAGCACCCCGAGTTCTAACTTTTCATTAGATGCTTTAAGTTTTAAAGGCTCCATATTTCACAGTTCTCCTAAATAGCACAAAATGAGGCTCCTAGTACTCTCACATTTATATATCAACATTAAATTCAAGACCTTAAAAAGCACATCTTGGATGAAACACACTGGTATTGCTATTACAACTAATGAAGCCACAAAACAAATGCTGTAAGGTAGTATATCGCAAATTTCCTCCTCCAATTTTCTGAAGTGCTCAAACTATAATGTCCAAACTTGAAGAAAACCCACCCTGTACTCAGCACACTTTAGATAAGCTTTAAACAAAACCCCAATAAAACCAAATTACTAGAGTAACAGGACTTCAACACACTTAACACAGTAAATACACTGTTACACTTGTTACAGGAGTGGAAAAGTGCCTACAAACTACAGCATTGTTTATTAGTAGTACATTGACAGATAAAAATACCATCATTTAGATTCAATTAAATCAAAACCAGCTATAGACCCTTGAAAGGTGGGGAAAACCTATTCTTTTTGTTGCTACTAAGATCCCACCAAGAAGACAGGTATTTTCTTTTTTTTTTTTTTTTAAGTCTGCCCTTCTTGCAAGTATTTTTCCTTAGCATAAAAGTTAATTTCCTATTGGAAACAAGGTAACTAAATCAAGCATGCCAAAAAGAAATCCCCGTGAGCATTCCACAATTTTTGGTAATCAAATTATTTCCATGGGATTGATGAACAGAGGAATGAGATTTACAGTGCTATGTTATCCTACGTTATGCTATTACTTGAGCACCTGTTTAGCTCTTGTTGTACAGTCCTCCAGAAGTGAATGACATGACATAACATTTAGCTTCCCTATTAGAAAAGATATCAGGGTCCTTATTAAAATCCCTTGAAGATCTGTATCCAAAAAGGTTATCACATACACTGGATTTTACATGCTCCAGGCAGTCCCAAAGAACAAGTATGTAAGTATGTGTTTTGAACTTGCCTGGAGAAGGAATTACCTAATGAAAGCTGCTATGTGTTAAAACATGCCTTAGTTCACAAATGCAGACAGCTACAGAGCGGGTCACATGAAGATCAGCCTATAAAATCTAGTCCAGAATTTGCTTTCTTTTTTTATGCAGCTACTTTCACAGGTTTTAGTAACTGGAAACGTGTCCTAATGGGTGCAAGCAGCAGCTGTGCTCCTTGCTGCACTCTCACAGGCAGACATAGGCAGCAGCACAATCCTCACCAGTTGCATTGTGCTTGAAAGCTGGGGGCGGGGAGAAAGACCACCAGCATATACAGCAATGGTTTCTATTCACCGGTCATAATGTATCACGGCTATTCCTCAAAGCAGACACTACATACTAAGCTTCGCCTTGTCTCTTCGTACTTTTCATTTCCTGGCTATCAACGGTACTATTCCTGACTTCACAGAACTACAAGAAAGATACTGACATTATTTTTTCCGAAGTCAAACCATCATTACAAAGTTAGAAAACACTGCCACATGAAGGCAATATAAAAATAAAGCAAAACAGAACACAAAACGCACTGATGTTTTCGTTTCCCACCAGCAGGTCACATAGCCTACAGCAATAGTTGTAAGCAAACGACAGTACGCATGCCATGCCAGGAACTTGCAGTACAAGGAACTATATAAGTCCCTGTTGAGAAGTCAGAATTGACAGGAACATAATGATGTACAAGGACTGAAGGCAGGACAGAGTCTTGGTGAAGGGCAG
>JANHGB010047976.1:31034-41250 GCA_026283785.1 Coracopsis vasa
GGAGAGGTGAAAGCTGTCAGCTGGAACAGAGCAGAAGTAGTATGTTATTAAAGTATGTTTTGAGACAAACTTTGTTTTCCCATGCTGCTGTTTGCAGCTGCTGAAGCCAGATGTGGCAAGCCACGGTGCACATCTGCAGGGCAAGGCTTTCAGTCACGTTGATTTCCTTTCCTAGAAGTAGTAGCTGTTCAGCTGCAAACTAATGTCATTGTCACAGTTGTATGTTAATTCTGTATCAAAATAGTCTCTGCAGAGTTTAGCTTTTTTTTTTTTTTTCCCTTTTAAAGCAATCTATGCAGATTATCCCTGCTGGTTCTTTTGGGGTGCAGGGAGGGCTGGTTCTGGTTTTGTTTGGTTGTTTTTTGTATGAGGATTGGGCAGAATCTGTGCTTCTGAATTTTGGGAGACAGTCATGGTCACATACTTCCCTTTTCAGCGGTGCCTACAGATATCCATTGCCATCACAACTGTACTCTATGCCTTTGTGATCAAGAACTGTTGTCCTCTGCAAGCTCTGTAGCTCTCGGGTATTCCCTTGTAAGTGTTGCTCCCAACAGAGGAGCAAACAGTCTAAATAGTAAGGGCAAATGGGGCATAGTTAAGTTCTAGATCTTGGAAGACATTTCTCCAATGAGTCTTGCAGTCTTGCAGAACACAGAATACCCATAGGTGTGGAATTTCTATATACTAAGCTTGACTTAGCAGCTTCTATGCCTTTATTTTTCTCTGTGTACCTGTGTCTGTTCATAGAGGCTGAAAATTCTGTAAGCCTTGGGCTAGAAAAGATGCATTGGAGGAAAGCATCAACAGACTGAGAAGAGTTGCCCCAAGGTTTTTATGTGTCTCAGAGTCCTGTGGGAAATGAGTTACAATGTTTATTTGCTCAGCTACTGATTGAGTTTAGAAAGGACAACCGCTTTTGACTGGAGTTCAAAAATCTGCAAGGGAGCAAAAATCTCACAGTCCCAAGAATGAGCTCTGCACTGCAGGGAGTCAAATTGCAATTGTGTTGCATTTGCATTGTGTGGACAAAACCACGAGGTTTTCGAGGGAGGTGTAAAGAACACGATGTTACAAAGATCTCAAGTGGACTGTCCCCTGAGCACTTTTCTAGGAACCTGCAGTACACTCTGCGGGGTTTTTTTAAGTGTATGTGGGCTCTAGGGGTGTAGTTGTTGATCTTGCACTGTTTAAAAACAGAGGGGGATCCCCTGGGTACAGAAATGGGGTTAAGCCATTGATGCTTCTTAGGTAATTCTTGGCTCAGTTGATCAGCAAGCTGTGGTGAGAAGTCTTTATAGAGATGTTCTGTTTCTATCTTGGGTTAGTTCAGATTAATGAAAATAACTTGTGGGATCATTCTTTCTTATTAGGTGTCCCAGACATGTTTGTGTTTTCCCAAAGTAGTGGCAGGATTGGTTTTGGGTCACCAGGGTTGTGAATGAGTCCTTTAGAGGAGGTGAAGCAAGTCTGGTTTTGATAAACAAGGAGAGGGTTTTGCCTTAATGTGCAGGTTCAGAAGGACCCAGCCATTATTGAGCAACTTCTGTAATTCAGTTGAAAGTAAAAACACTGTAATACTGTGTGTATATTAGTAGGATAAAGCTGCTGTGAGAAAATAAGGAAACTAGAGATCACCAAAACAGAGTTTGGCAACTTGTTCAGTATTATCTTCCTGTGGTTTGATACACTGTAAATCAGGTCTTCTCTGCTAGAATGCAGGGTTGAAGGCTGAGCAGAAGTGCTTTAAATATAAACTTTTTTTTTTCTTCTGCAGGTTCTGAATGAAAAAAAGCTTCAAGAAGTTGACAGCTTATGGAAAGAATTTGAAACTCCTGAAAAAGCAAACAAAATGTAAGCAGTTTCATGTGGGAATAGCAGCCTAGCTTTCAGAAGGACATGGATGTCCGTAGTTATGCATGTTTGAGGTTCAGGAAGAAGTATTGATTTCATTTTTCTGTATTGTTGAACCTAAAAGCTGTGAACAGTGATAATGTTCAGAGAAACTTAAAAAGAAATATCAAAGTGAAACAAATAATTCCTTTTTTCATTGCAGTGTAATTAAGCTGCAGAAGTCATTACCATGTGTCACTGAAGCAAAAAATGGAACAATATTTTAAGGAGATCTGGATGCTTTGAGAAGAACATCCAAGTAATGCTGGAACTGGCTGAAATAACAGGGTTTTGTGCACACAGGAAATCCTTAAAAAGAAGCTTAGTCCATTTGAAACCAATAGCATGTGAATCATTGAGACTTGGAGTTAGTGCTGTGCCTGTGCCATCACTGAGTCTTAGCATCAATGCGTAACTGCACAGGGATTGCAGTGTACACTGGCTAAGCTGGCCTTTCTAGCAAATGGCCCTAAAGCTGGGGACAACTGTGGGTTCTTTCCAAGTCCGTCTAGGGTGTTTTTACTGGAAGATTTATAACCATCTTTGGTTATTAATGGATACCTTTGAACAAGCTATGCCTTTTGATTTGGATTTATCCTGTTCTGTAACAGTATTTAGAGAGGAGGCCAGAATATCCCACATCTACCTGTTTGTAGTGTTGTTAATCTTGTCTTGGAAACATCGTCTTGGCCACTTGCTAGACAGGATGTGGCTCTTAATGGATCTCTACTCTGATCAAAGTAATTAATTTCTCCTGCCTTTCTGAAAAGGCTCTGTGTAAGCCTGGAGCTTCTGTTGGGCTCTCTGAATGCTTAACTCAAGCATTTAGCTTTATTTGTGACCTTGCTTCTTTTGCAGATACTTGCCTCGCAAAGAGCAGTGGTTAATCAGAACTGGATTAGTCAAATGCCTGTCCCTGACAAGGAATTTACTGGATTGAGATAGCTTCTTAACTGTAATTCTAGATATCAACACCACAGACTGTGTGAGGGGGAGAGGGAAGCTGGGCTCAAAGATCTGACAGTGTGGTTAAAACACTGTCCATATCATTTTTGGCTCTGGTCAGCAGTTAGGGCATGGAAGATTTTTTGTTGTTTGTTTTAAGCTCTCAGAACTTGTATTCTAACATCTGATTATAGGGGAGTATTTGAGGATTCATCAGTTCAGTTTTAAAGTCTTTGAAGATGCATGTTAAATCTGAACTGTGCAGGCTATGCATTCCACAGAGGCAGAAGGTTTCCTTTTGAAGATGAGTGGGAAGATGCTATCATCAGTCAGTCAGCAGTGACACCTAGTTAATCAGGGTGCAGTGTTGAAATTTAAATGGTTGATGTCTGTCTTCAAATAAGAACTACAAAGCAGATAGGGTTTTCTGATTATGTTGGTCCTAGAAGTATTAGATCAAAATTATTTTTTCTTTTCTAAATAAAATTTGTGGGACCCAGCTGAAAACTCACATCAGGCTCAAACTTAATCAGCAGATTTAGTGCTCTTCCTTCGTTTTGACGATAGGGATACTGATCTCTGCTCTCTTGCAGTCTTAGGGAGAAGAACTATAATATCAGAGGCGGAATTAAAATGGTTCTAGCATCTAGTTTATGTACACTTGCTCACACACTTGTATTTTTCTTCTGTAGAGTGAAGCTGAAACACTTCGAAAAATTTCAGGACACAACAGAAGCACTTGCTGGTAAGTGAATAACACCATTCTTAAAAATAAACAGAAGAAGTAATCCCTGTCATGCATTAGTTCCCTCATTACTTACCTCTGTCTCTGCTCTGTTTCTTTGCTTAGTTTTTGAATTACAGATTTTTCACTCAACCTGTTTTGTTGTTTTACAAGGTCATCCATCCAGTCTATGGTACAGTAGAGATGTAATGAAGTCTTAATTTTTTCCTACCATGCTTATTTCCCAAGCAGCTCGCTAATAAGCACCATGTAGAAGGTTTTGACTGATATATGTAGCCTGTTGTCAATGATGGATTCTTGTTGAAGATGAATATAACTGATTTGAGTCAACATTTCGTCACTACCACTGAGACAACAGATGCATATCAGAGTACATATATTGTTACAACTGCGCTTGTTGTATGGACACATATTGTGCCTGTGTTTTTCAGCCTAAAAAAATGTCTGTATTAGACTTAAAAGAAATTCAGAAGTTTAAATAAAATAGCCTTATATTCAGTAATTTTATTAATTCAACCCTTAAATGCTTAATGCTGTGGACTAGTTTGAACAGAAATTATTGAAGTTCTAGCTAATAATTCAGAAATGGTGTGACTTACTGCTCAATGTGCTGTATGACAGTACTAGGTGGATGTTCCAGGTCCCATTTATGACTGAAGACTGAATCCTTCATATTCTTCTTAGTCTGGAGACAGTACCATCATACATAACATGCAAGTTGAGCAACTGAGTTTGAAGCTGCTTTATATTCCTTCTTTGGCATGGCATATCTTTTGGATTACGTTGCTTGTGCATAGGTTTGGATTCAGATCATATACAGTTCAGCTGATTCAAAACAAAACACGCACATACCCAAGAAACCCCAACCAAACAACTACCACAGAACCCCACCAAACCCACACCCAAACAACAATAAAAAAATATCTTCCCCCCAATAAATAAATAGAAATAAAACCAAATGAACAAAACCCCCAACAAAAGCTACTACTACTTTGCTTCAGGTTTACTTATCTGTGAAATGGGAAAGATTATACAGACTACCTATGTCACATTTATTTTGAAGGGATAACTGTGTATGTGGTTGTCTTAAGTGGGTTAGGAGCTACTGGCCAGCTTGAAAGGTGGAAACTTATCTTCATTGTAGGAGGATTGAAAGGGAACTTGGCACAGCACTGTGATTTTAACCTTACATTTCATTAAGTTTCTGGAAATAAAAAATCTCTGACTTCTGCTCTGTGATGAAGATGTTGCATCAATCACAGAAGTTCAGTGGAGCACAGAGCTGACCCACAAAGAGAGTTTAATGCCTGCTTAAAATATATTGTGTGGGATTGTAAAGCTTTTACAGATCTATTAATACTTGAGAATGAAGAAGGTCCTTTTAAAATTCTTCACTCTACATGCTCTGATAAAAGGGTGAGTGCCTACTGACTGCCCAGTCTGTGTTCGGCATCGTTCTTTGTTGGGCTTTAGATAGTACACTATTGTCATCATCAGATGCAAATAAGCCATTCCTCAATTTAGGATATCATGGTTGCTGACTAAGGGACCCGGAAAATGGTTGGTTAATTAAATGATACATAAAATGTTCCCATATAACCTTGCCTTTGAAAATGTTAAACATGTATCTAAAGCATATGGCATACTGTTAGTAGAGATCCTTAAACAAAATTGACAGAAATAGAACTGAAAGCACATGGAGAAAGGAGAGGCAACTGGGAGGAGGGGTTTTGATTTGGGCCTCCAAAGGAGCAAGTGTATAATTTTCTTCAATTTTAGCCGCTGCATGCTGAAGCGGTATTGCAGCTCAGACTAGAGCTACTGTGGGCAGTTAAAATAAAAATACCGAGTTAGGAGTACTATTTTTACAGGTTTTAGGAGGGGATAGAAACTGCATCTTTGGTCTTTTTGTTTTATACAGCATCCACAGCTCTTGTAGAAGGCAAGCTCAGCAAGAACTTGAAGAAAATTCTCAAGAAGATAGTGGCAAAAGATGCCCACGAACAGTTGGCTGTAGCAGATGCCAAACTTGGAGGTGTCATAAAGGTGATAACTGATTTTGCCATTCTTTCTTGAGTCTTGTGCTACTGAAATCTTACAGTCAGGTTCCAGAGATTTTGCAGTTATTAGCAATGGGTTATGGTGCCAGTGCTGTGTTTGTGGAAGGTACCTAATTCTTATGATCAAATGTGTACTGCATGTATACTGAGAAGACGTCATCTGGAGTACACAAGTGAATGATACAGTAGAAGTGCACTGAGGTGTTGAGGTTTGCTTGATTTCTCTTAAATACTGGTTAGAAACCCAGCAGATTAAAACATTAATTTCTCTGATGATCCCATCCAGAAAAAGAGGGGGAGAGGAACCAAACGAAAAACCAGCCAGGCAGATATCTTCTTCATCAGTAACAGAGGCAGCAATAGTGGGGTGATGATTTACTGTCTTGTTGGGAGGGAGTACGCATTGTTCTGCCTTCCTTGGTCAACAAGCAGTTGTGCACATCCTTCAGTCCTTGTCCGCCAGAGGAAGGAATAAGTACAGTAGAGGTGGACTGCTTTCTCCAATGTCTCCTAAGTGTCAAATACCAGGATCCCACCTCATGTCTGGCTGCCCCATGTTCCAGTGATTTTTATTCTGACAACCTTCTCATGGTGTCTTAGGAGACTGGTCTAGACACAAAATAAGGAGGATTTAATGTTCAAGTGAATAATACCAAGGACTCTGAACTAATTATTTAGTTTTATTCTCTGAAAAAGACCCAAAGCCCCCAACCCTCTACTTCTGAGTTTTCTCTGTGGTCAAACTGTTTCTAGTAAATTGCAGTACCTTAACTGTTCAGTTGAGTCTACATAGAACATTGTTTATAAATCTCTTCTTCAAACTGGAATTGTTACTGTGTGGGAAGCTGGAGGTATCGCTACCTTGAGCATCAAAGATGACAAACTGTTGTGTGATCACAGGATTGAAGTGGGAAAATCAGGTATAATGAGATAAGGCTTCTGGAAGAAGGGCTTTAATGGAATTTTACTGTTGTGCCTGACTTTGGACCATTGATTTCCATCCTGCAGGACAAATTGAATTTGAGTTGTATACACAGCCCAATGGTTACAGAGCTGATGAGAGGAATTCGTTCACAAATTGAAGGGCTTATTACAGGCCTTCCTTCTCGAGAGATGGCAGCTATGTGTCTCGGCCTGGCACACAGGTGAGTTCCTAGAACAGCTCTATTTCACTGCATGTCTGCCCTGCTCCTGTGACCTTGGTTATGCTGTATTGCTTGAAGTGTCTCTGGGTATGTGATGTGGTCTCATACTCTTAAGACAGATTTGCATCTGAAATCTTGTTTTATAAAGGAAGGGTTTTCCATTTTGCACCCACCCTTTAGGGAAAGGCTTCAGTTTCACCCTAAGTTGGAGTTGATAGCTTTCCTTTGCATGTTATATACTTTAGGATTTGGTTTGAAATGGCTCTGTAGCAATCAGATGGGCCATTTAAAACTCCGTTGCCATCAAGAGACAAGGTAAAGACCATGATTTGCTGATTTATGCCAGAATAAATACCCATGTAATACATAATGTAAATTTTAAGGCAGAGTTTGTCTTCCCACCTTGCTATCTCTGCTTTGGTTTAGTGGAGCAGTAGTTACATATAAAATTGTTGGATCAGCATGGGGCCAAGCATTAATCCATACCGTGACCTGAACTTATCCTGTCCGTGAGCCATTGACACGTTGTAGAACTACTTTGCTATAGCTAATACCTTAAAAATAGATGTGTGTTTGCTTAGAAGATGGACATTAATATTGAAAAAGGACTTTGAAGATGCAAATCCTCATTGAAATCAAATATCTTTTACTGTAGCATACTGAGAAGTTTTAAATGTACATTAAACAGATGGTAATGGGCTTTCTCAGACACTGAGAATCTGTTCCAAGAAGTTTACTCTATTGCTTCACATTAGTGTGTTTGATATTTGGTGCTGGGTAGGTACAGTTTTGTGGATTGCCTCCAGCAGCTGCAGAACTGGAAGTGCTGTTGACAAATACTTTTTGTGGGGAACCGTGCAGAAAGAAGCCAACAGCCAATTTCCTGCCACAGCACTCGTGTTCAGCCTGCTTGCACGTGGTACAGAGAGCCTTAACTTTCCCTTTCACCCTGGTCATGGGAAATGTGCATGTACACATGTTGGAGCTGTTGTGAAGCTTGTGTCAGCGTGGCTTCTGGCCACAGCTGGGAGCAGTCAGTGGCATAAACCCGAGCTGTATGAATGAATGTATGAGCAGCTATATTCATGTAAAATAGGAACAGGTGGGACATATACTGCAGCAGGATGTCAGGATGCTGATGAAACTTTATTTATGTCTCCTCAGCCTTTCCCGATACAAGTTGAAATTCAGCCCAGATAAAGTAGATACCATGATTATCCAGGCAATTTGTAAGTATATTTAGAGCTTAAATTATTAATGGATTTGGCTTTGTATCTTTGTATTTTGCTGACTTCTTACATTGGTTACAGAAAAGTATTGCTATCAATTTCCTTCTAGCATGTTTCAGTAAACTGGGTATTGATGTGTTTTCTTAATATGGTTTTCCACAAGCAGGAAGATTTTTAGAGTGATAGAGTAAACTAGCAGTCAACCACTTATTCTTAGCATAGAGATCAGCTGAAATACAGGTGGTGCTGGTTTGGTCCTCTGAGGGCTTCACTTTCCACCACGCCTCCCTCTCGAGTAGTGCTGGGAGAGAATGGCCCCACAGGACAGGATTTTCTGACCCTTCATTTTGGTGGTATCTTGCATAGAGGGCGATGTATAAATAGGCTGTTATGTTAGGTATGTAAAACCCACAGTGTGTAATGCTGCATTCCATCTCCTTACTTTCTTAACGGAAAACAGACTGAAATTGTAAATGCAGCTAAGAAAGCTCATTCCTCATCTTTCCTCAAAGATACCCACATTGTAATCGGCATGCTTGCTGTGAAGCAGTGGTGAGGAATCCTTGTTTAGAATATTAATTCCCAGACTGTAGTCAATGATGGAACATAGTTAAGCTGAAATTAATGATTTAATTCAGTTTCTTCGTCACTACCACTGAGACAACAGATGGGAATGTTGGTATTGCATTAGTGGGAAATATGTTAGCCTCAGGGCTCTGTAGCAATATATGCGGTGGGTGTTGGACTCTTACGTTGCAAATTGGTTGTATCTGGTAAATGGTGAGCCTGTTGGATTTGTGTTGGGTATATTTACATTAGAAAGTCAACTAAAGGGCTTAATACAATCTTTTAAATCAAGTTATTGAATGCAGTATCAGGTTTTCAACATTAAAGCATTTTTCCGTAGTTTATTAGATGGCTAAGTTCTACATCAGTGTTGTGTGTAGATCTTTGGCTGAATGAGAGGAAGAATAACTGGCTGATTCCCTTCCAGGGGAATGTGCTTTGCAGCTGTTAAAGGAGTCTGTCCAAGGCAGTCCCAGTGATGAAACATTCAGTCCACTCTCATGGGAATTCTAATATTTCTGTATAATTGTCCCTGGGATTATGCAGCTCTCTGAAAAGTAAAGACTTCTCATGTACTGCAATCTTTATGGGATAAAATACTTCATTTTGTCTCCCTTTACGCTATTTAAATTTGTTGATTTGAGAGTTTTCCGTTTTTAGATGACCTTTTTAGAACAAAAAAGTACATTCTTTCTTTTAGCTCTTCTTGATGACTTGGACAAAGAACTGAATAACTACATCATGCGCTGTAGGGAATGGTATGGTTGGCACTTCCCTGAACTGGGCAAAATCATCACAGATAACCTAACGTATTGTAAATGTGTGCGAAAAGTTGGTGAGTAATAAGGAGGCATGAGCCTGGAGAATGTTGCATGTTAGTATGCAGTGCATTAATAGCATTGATTTGTAGACCAGCAACTCATTCATCCAGCTAGTCATGACCCTGTATTTCTTTAATAATGAAACTTGCAGTCCAGGGAGAGACCTATGTTTTTAAGGGAGCTTTTTTCTCCAATTGTAGGAAGAATTACATAGGTTTGGGTAGTGGTAAATGGCTGCTTGCTTCCTGGAATTCTTCCTTTGTAAACTTGTGACTGAAGATTTTGCAGCAAGCAGCTACTGAAAAGGTGAAGTGCAGTGTTACAGAGTAAGGGCTTTTTTTTTCCAGCTTCAAATTTAATATTTCCAAGCATTCTCATCTAGTATAAACATAAAGTCAGAACACTGACATGTATTTGGGGAGTTTGGAATAGGATGATGGCAGACTTGACTCGCTGTTTTTATTTTGGCCTTTTATCTTCATCTGTTTGTGCTTTTTTTTCTTACTAGTTCATATCGCCCCCAGCACAAACATGTTTTCATCTGTCCCCCACAGGAGACAGAAGCAATTTTGCCTCCTCTGATGTTTCTGACATCCTACCAGAGGAGATCGAAGAGGATGTGAAGGCTGCCGCTGAGATTTCCATGGGGACAGAAGTATCAGAAGAAGATATAAACAACATAATCCATCTCTGTGATCAGGTATGTACAAATGGGTGAGTAGCAATAGGAGCTCCACTTCAACCAGATCAGAGCCTCCTCTACTGAGCAGAGATTTTCCCATGGCATTGTTAACACACTTGTGATGGCAGT
>JANHGB010047977.1:0-32216 GCA_026283785.1 Coracopsis vasa
CATGTACAAAGAACATCACATACATACACATATGTTATTACCTAGAATAGTCCAGCTCTTTGTCTTTCTTCATCACTCAGTAATATAAGAAATCAAGATTCATATAACATATTATAACATTCATATAACAAAATACCATCAGCATTGCTTTCACAAACTGCATTACACTTCACAAAGGCAAATAGTTGGAGGCTGAAAGCAAGCATAGTCTATTTTCCCCTGCAGTAATCTGTTGGAGAGGAGATCTCAGGCACTCAAAGCTGCAGAATATCGAGCATGGATTTCCCCATGAACTGTTTCCATGGGGTACTGCACAGAGGGAGAAGGGGCATGGACTAACAGGAGAAATATTTTTACTAATGTCAGGAACAATTTAGTTTGTCCTTACAAGCAAACCTAAAGAAAAATGTGTAGAAAGTACCTCAGTATGAGAAGCTGCACTGTAGTTAGTCTGTTGGCTTGACGTATCAGAAAAATATATGCATCTAAAGCTGATCCCACCATGATCTTTCTATCTGTGGCACATCATTTATTCCAGTAGTGTATAAGCTGCATTTATTAATACAGTATTCTCCCTGGTTCATCGTAAGTGAGTGGTACAGGTACAAACATAGGGCCGTGTTTGAATTTAAATCTGGATTGTCGGTATACTAGTCTACCTTTCAAAATATAGATCTTGACATGGGCATTTATCAGATTGCCAGGCTGACAAAAATACATATAGGCTATGCAAGTTTGAATTTTCTTTACGGTTATTTTTTAATCAACAAACATTTATTACTTCTGATCCTTATCACATCCAACTGTATAATGAATTTTTATTTATAATACTTCTTGCTTGTGTGACAAGATGGTCCCAGCTCCTGAAGGGGGTTTCTGTAATAGTAGGCAACATACTAAACCTGGGCTCAGACACAGAGGCTGTTTCAAATAATTGTAAAAGGTTTTTTATTTACAATAGTCTCAGTAACCAGTCACTCTTAATAGAATCATAGAATGGTTTGGGCTGGAATCCTTTAGAGATCCCCTAGTCCCACTCCCTTGCCAAGGGCAGGGACACATTCCACTAGAGCAGGTTGCTCAAAGCGCCATCCAACCTGGCCTTGAATAGTTCAAAGGATGTGGCATCCACAACTTTCCTGGGCATCTATTCAAGTGCCTCACCACCCTCACAGTAATATAATAATATTATATATATATTATATATATTATAATGGGATTTTCCTATGCACCTTCTTCTGCTTTGCTCAGGGCACAGTTCATTTCACGTTGTGTAAAAGCAGGGTGGGTGGTTGGTGTATCTACAAAGGAAAAACTGTTGCACTCACCCCCAGAACCTGCCTGCATCGATAAATCTATGAACGGGAATTCAAGTTCTGCTGGTGCTACTCTTCTCTCACAGCATGCCAGAACAAGGAAAGACTGTAGAGGGGAGCAAACCAAAGTCTGATTTTGGCTGGAATATGGTGCGGAGGTGGGACCTCTGCTTGGAGAAGTCCCAGCACCTCCATAGGGCCCAGCTGTCCTCCCAGCCCGCATCTGGTTGAAGGCTTCCTCCCTGCCAGGCACAGGAGACTGAGAAGAGAGGCATTTTGCCCAGGGAAGCTGTGAATGCTCAAGCCCTGGTGGTGTTCAAGGCCAGATTGGATAGAGCCTTGGGTGACATGGTTTAGTGTGAGGTGTCTGGGCCCATGGCAGGGGTTTTGGAACTAGATGATCTTAAGGTCCTTTCCAACCCTAACTACTCTATGATTCTATGATTCTATGAGAGCAGCAAAGGGCATGTCCGTCACCACATCCAGACTGCTGACTTGGTGCGTGTGTCCATGCAGAGGACTCACTGCACCTGTGGTGGGACGATGGACCCACTGCACCATGACAAGGAGTGCTCTGCCTGCACAAACCCTTTCCCTTCCTTTCTTTGCCTGCCTTACCCTTCTGTTGTCCTCACAACTTTGTATATCCATACCACTCCACAGCTATATCTTTTCTTTTCCTCCCCTGCCCTTCTCTACCCAGCATATCACTTCTATCTTTCCATTTACTTGTCGCTCTACTATGCAACCCACTTGAAACAAATTGCTTAAAGAGAACTAAATGACATTCAAGCATTACCCTGTTGATTTTCACATCATGTCCTTTGTCTACATATATTTCGTTTGAAGGCTCTTCAAGACAGATCCTGTATGTTATTCTATGTTCAAATGGGCTCCTAAATCAGTCCTTAGGTACAGCTGCACCCAATATAACTAATAAATAAATGACAGTGTTTGCAAAGGACTGCAAACAGCTAAGGCTCTAGATTTTGTTCAAAGATATTTCACTGATGATTATCAGAATATATGTATGTTCGTTCTAGAAATCTTCTCAGCTCTGTGAAAGGCTTTGGCTGACCACTGGTCCTGGTTTTCCAAGCTCCATCTTTGGATATCTAGCCCAACTGCCTGTTCTGGCTTTCAACTACTCTAATGTTATAAATACTTCTAGTTCTTAGACTCTTGAACAAATTACATCCATGATGATTACAAATGACAGTTTGCGAAGTTCTCAAGAGGTTTGAATGATTACTTGTTGTTTTATCCTATTTACTACTTCATTATGCAAAACATTATTTTTTTTAACAGAGCTAAATAGAAAGCATCAGTGTGTTTGAGAAGAACTGGCAAATGATAATTGAGAACTAATGCTTTCACATAATTTGAATCCCATATAGTAAAGGGTATGCCTGATCACCGAGGATATGGAAAACTGATTCTATTTTTCCAAAACAGTCTGAAGTATTATTTACCCTGTTTTTAATGAAAAGAAAAATTCTGGACTGTAGAATAAACGAAGTTATGCTGATAGAGGAAAATGCTGTAGTTAATGTGGCATTCTCAAAATCTTATGTCTTTGACGGATGTATCTCAGGTTGTACTGACATGATGGAACCTCTGTCACACATGCCAAAAATCAAAGAAATTGAGCTTGACTGATCTCAGACCAGGCTGGTCTTCCAGTCTCCAGGGATTGGCTGGAAATTGGCTGCCACTTACTGTTGGTAGTGACTTCATGCTTTGAAATGGAGATGCAAGCTAAATCATGTAAGTGCTGATAACTTTCCAGTGTCTCTCTTTTCTTCACCCACATACCCTGCTGGGGGAATTTTCTTCATATTTTACCAAGGAAAGAATTGCAGAGCACCTTAACCCACTACAGCACACTGTGAGATCTGCTCCCAGACATCCTGGAAGCACACACGTAACTGCAGCATCAGTGAGGCTACAGTGAAACAGGCAGTGTTGAACTCTTACTCCTCTCACCCTTACCATAAGAGAGGGGGAGATTGTGAGAGAAATTAAAGATTTTTTTTCCAAATGTTTTCTCTGGAAAACAGTCTGCATGGTGTGGGAAGACATTTTATCTTTCATAAATTAAGGACCTTGGAGACCTTAAAGTCTAAAAGGGAAACTCTGGTCTCTAGAGCAGCTAGGGATTGAATTTCAAACCATGAACACTCTTCTGGTAGACTTCTCTTCCTTATTGCTTTTGCTACTCTCAACCAGTTACTGTTAGTAACCAGCTATAGTGTTAGTAATTCTGAAGTCTGTTCTCAAAATACAGTGCCTGTAAGAAGTTCTATTTAAGCATAGTTTATTGCATACAATAAAGTTTACTTTATTACATTTACTATAACTAAACCAAAACTCTCTCAAAATGTCATTTCTTTTTTCTTTTCAGCATCCTTAATTTCTCTTTAGCCTATTCCATTAAGTTTTCAGAAAGAAAAACCAACTATCCTCCAGAATGGCTTGCAGAACAAACAGTAATGTGTAGAGATCCTAACTAAATACATCACTACTCAGTGCTGAAAAATTTAGCAACCCTGTTGTGTGAACCTGTCCCTGCCTAAAGCATGTTCAGTCTGTTTTAGCAAAATCATTTATATATTTCTTACATTTCCAGGTTTTCTTAATTTTGATTTTAAGATATTTTTTTTTCATATTGATTTGACACAAGGGAGAGAGGGGAACTCTCACTGTGAAATGATCAGCATTAGCAGAAAAAGGAAAAAAAGAATTGACCTGATTAATTCTGGTGTAAGGCATTAGAAAATTGCTGAAGTTTAAGGAACGTCGTTGAATTAAGTGCTAGGCCAGAATATAGCACTGTTTTGAAACTAAACACACTTTTTGGGCCTCCTAAATCTAACTTTTTTGAAGAGTGGAAAACACATTTCTAGTGACTCATATACTTCCTCCTCCTCACGCTGGTTGCAGGGATAGACAGGACTAGGAAAACGGCTAGGCTCCATTTCACATAAAGATTTGAATTGCATTAGCTGTATCTGGGGAAAAGTGTTTATACCCAGTATCAGTATGCTTATATAAGTGGAAAGTATTCTGAAACATGAAGGGAATAGACTTTATTGCTAAAAACATTTTTATACCGATATAGAATCATAGAATCATAGAATAGTTAGGGTTGGAAAGGACCTTAAGATCATCTAGTTCCATATTCTTGTGTTTAAAGCAGAAAATTTACAGAAGTGATTATTTCTGTACACGCAAAAAAAAAATCTATAATGCAAAGGCATTGTTTGTCTAATGACTGGTTTGTTAAAGGTTAAGACAGAACTTTGAGACATGTATAATTCAGACAGCAACAGAAAAGGTCTTTCATTCCTTGGTCTCCTATGGAAAATACTCTACTGGAAGTATACTTGTTCCATCCTGCCCCTTTTACTAAACTGAAACTAATTACATCTTGAGCCTTAATCTTCCTTCAGAGATAATAACATGGGACTAAATTCTGCTCTCAGCTATAGCAGCATTAATCTGGTGTAAGGCTTTTGAAATGGGATTCATTTTTATGCAGCATACTTTTCAATATATTCACTGTTTGCAGGTTTTATTTGGAAATACCACTTTCATCAGCTTAAAGCATCATGCTAACAATTAAAATACTAAGGAATAATAACAATAACCGGCAGTGTAACAGAATACTGCTCTGTAGGGATCTGACTGCTCCTTGAAAAGGTGAATGATTGCTACCTCATAGAAGGAGACTGCAATGCACAAGAATGATATGAATTAAAGAACAGAAACCATCTCCATAAAAGCATTATAAAATGTCCCTGAGATACCACAGCACATCTCCCACAGGTTAGGGGAAGGCAGTTGGGTTGTTCTGACAATGGCCAGTGGCTTTTTTGCATCTACCTTTCCCAAGGACAAGCGCTGTTGGCATCTACCCCTTCCTCGAGATATGTGGCATGTGTGCCACCGTGCCAGCACTTTCTGGAAGCAGCTGAGGGTGTTTGTCATGGGGAGAAGTGCAGGCAGCATGTGTCTGCACACCCGGCCGCTGAAGAGCTGCATTGCCCACCCAGGTGCAAGGCTGGGCCATCATTCACTCTCCCAAAACTAGCTGCCCTAAGCAGATGCTGCACCAGAAGCCATGGGTTTTCATGTTCACACTTTTTGTGGGTGATCTGAAAGAACAGTGAAGAGTGTAACATGCTGCCAAGTGAGGTGGTTTATCATTATCACTGGGGGAGTTCAAACGCTGGCTGATAAAAGCCTACAAGGGATTAATGTAGTGCAAGATCCTGCTTAGAGTAGCTGGTATGTGTAATTTAACATATCTTTTGTCTCTTCCTGCCCCTTGGCCCCACTCTTTCATGTATTTGCTTCTTTGATTTGCTTATTAACTTGTGATTTTTCTGCTTTCACCTTTTACTTCTTTCTTCTGTTCTAGTGTTTGAGGTCTGAAGCAAACACTAATTAATAAAAATTTGCTAAAAAATCTCATCACCGCAGATAACATGTTTCTTTACCTCTTAAGATAACCTTCACACTTTTTGACGTGCTAAGTCTTGCTGTGGATTTTCAAAGCAGATGTAGTCTCAGATAAAGCATCTTCTGCTGCTGTCTGCCTTCTGAAACATCTTCAAGTGGTAGTCAGGAACCACTTGCTGGCACACTGACAAGGCACCATGTACACAAGCATTTGCAGTTTGTCTTTGCAAAGGAAGCTATCTTGAATGAAAGGGGTATGGTTACACAGCTGCTCTCCAGCTGCCAGCTAAGGCATACCAGGCCTTGAATGAGCCCATGAAACCCCAAGCATGCAGCCAAGATACCTAAGGTAGGAACATTCCCATCCCGTGTTTCCTCTTAGCCATCACAGAAGTGCCCACTGTTCTTTACTGCATGCACAGGGAAGGGAGGGAGGCAAGCCACCCAGCTGAGGAACCTCCTTTGACAGCTTTAAATTAGCTTCTGTGAGTTCTCTGAAAGCACAGGAGCATTTCCTCTGCTGCTGTGCACACCTCATCCCCTCCCAGCAACAGCATGAACAGAACAGCTTGCTATCAAGCCTGTGGTGACCGCTTCATGTGGCCATTCTAGCGGCCACAGAGCCCACAGTGACAGCTTCAGCCCCTGCCCTGAATTCAAAGGCAAAGGTGATTGCTTTCTGTTGAACGTGGGTCTCTGATTTGGAAATGTGCTGTCCAGTGCACAGGAGTGGGTAGTGTGAGGAGTGCTGAGACAGGTTGGTGTGCACAGGCAAAAGGAATGGTGGCACAGCCCTGAAAAGTGACCAACATCTTGGTATCTGCAGAGTGGTTAAGTAGTCAGGAGAGTGGAGACTTAAAGTCACAGAATAATTTAGGTTAGAAGTGACCTCAAAGGTCACCTAGTTTGAACTGCTCCTCAAAACAGAGCCAACCTCAAGTTATAGCTGTTGCTTAGGGTCTTCCCCACCTGTGTGTTGAAAATCTCCAAGGGTGAAAATTCCACTGTTTCTCAAAGCAACATGACCCAAGGTTTATCTGTTCTCAGTGTGAAGATAGTTATCCATACAGATAGTCAGAATAGCCCATACTCCAACACGTGACTATGGCTTCCCTTCCTTTGCTGTACATCTCTGAGGAGATCTGTATCTATATCTGTGCATCTCTGTCTTCTGTATAGCATCCTTTTAGTTGCAAACACCAGCTATATCCCTCTTTAATTTTCTCCTTAATCTTTTCCTCGCCAGGTCAAGCAAGCCCACATCCCTCAGCCTCTCCCAACACATGGTGTGCTCCAGCCACTGAACTTGCTCTATCTTGTGAACATCTCTCACATCTGTGTGTGACTAAGACTGAACACAGTACTCTGAGTAACGAAGAGAGGTAAATAGTCAGTTTTATGTGCCTATAACCATTCTCAAAGCCACTTACTTGCCAATTGCTGTACAAATACATTCAGTTTATTTTTAAGCAAGGCTGTCCTGGATTTTATCTCAGTGTTCTTCAAAGTCCCAGCAGTAGCTGGTGTTAGGCATGCTTGCTTGCCTAAGTGAGGGAGGTAGATCTGATAATAGATTTCACAGAATAGTCTTTTGTCCTGCATATGATTCCAGAAGGGTGCTGCTGGAGCTGCAAAGAGTTTTGCTCATTTCCATGGTCATTTCACAATTGCCAAGGTCTTATTTTCCAGCCTTTCTGTAGCACAGTTCCCTTTTCTATCAACTAGGCTTGCTTGGCAGTCCATATTGATGACATTTAGTCTTTTGGCCCATGTGCCTTTTCCATTTTGAGTCATTTCAGCTCAAAAGACTTTAAAAAATAAATCTATAGTTGGCTGCCTGAAGGTCCAACTGTTAGTTAAAACCCTGTGTGGTTGCAGCTAAAAGTGCTCTTTTGGAAGATGCTACTTAAAATCTCCCCACATAAAGAATTTCCGTAAGACTAGAAGAGAGATAAGACAAGTAGTCAAACTAATGCAGAGTGCATTAAAAGGTACAGATTGCCAGCACAAAGCAGGACATGTCAAAGAGGCTCAGGAATGACCTGTTGACTGATGTTGAGCAGCTCTGCATACAGGTCAGGGAAATAGATGGTGTGATGGCAAGGAAAAGGGTGACATGAAGAAGGTGGCCATGGAGAGGACAGAGGCGAACCCCCACTGACAGGCAGAATGACTTGCTTGGATGGCTGCTGGTGAGGACTGCAGCCAGTACAGCCTCTCGATAGCCAACGTTTGCCTTGTTTCCTATGTGCAGCTCCCAGAGTTGGGGACAGCAGTTGCACAATTTCGTGTTTCGCATCAAGGCATGTTGGTTTTGCAGACTATCATTTGGTTAAAGCAAACTTTTAAACTCATTTGCTTAGGCAGCTGGGAGGACTGCAGAGGTCTCTGCCTTCCAGCAAGCTTCGGCTGTGTTTTCACAGTGCAGGGTGCTCGGCAGCCATACCAACCCCAAGCACCCTTGCCTTCTCTGCTGCTCAGCTCCTGAAATGGTGTGCTGCCTCCTCATCACATTCAGACAACAGCTTGCACTAAGGACAATGAGCTTTAAAAAGCTACCCCAAATGATTCCAGAACTGCTGTATCATGAAACCACAAGCTTGCTCCCCTGCGCAGGGCAGTAGTCTCCCGTCTGTCCTTCCTCCTGCCACTGTGAGAGTCTCTTTCCAAACCTCAGTGGTTTTTACTACCACACTTCCTGCAATGTCGGGCAAGTTTCTTAGAAGTGATTTGTCAGTCCATCTGAGGGAGTACAG
The DNA here is from genome assembly GCA_026283785.1 of Coracopsis vasa. Lineage (NCBI taxonomy): Eukaryota > Metazoa > Chordata > Aves > Psittaciformes > Psittacidae > Coracopsis > Coracopsis vasa. Next base: position 8,537 of record JANHGB010047977.1, read on the forward strand.
CAGTGATGGCTGTGTCATTGCTTGCTGATTAGATGTACTCAACCGTAGTGGCTGGCAATCCCATTGATATGGAACGAGAGGATATCAGAGACTTTGTACCTCCCATTTTGTAATGATCTTCTGAAAGACCATTATGAACTTTGAAATTATCTTCTGGAAAAGTTTAATGTATAATGGGGGTCCAGACTTGGTATTAAGCACTAAACACCTCCCCATCTGTCACTTGCCTCCTCCCTTAATCTTGGTGGATGTGTATTAGTAGATAGAGACAGGAATACGGTCATTGCCCTCAGATGCCTCCTTTGCCCCAGAACTTCTGCTACGTCAATATCAGTAGATGACATGGATCCAGAAACTTGGGTGTCTGTGTTGCTAATTCTTTACAACAGTCCCTTGCACAGGTTGGCCTGAGTAAACTACAACTCACAAACAATTCAAGGATTTCAAAGTTCTCCCAGCTGTGGTTCAGGAAATAGCACAAGCCAGGGAATATCCACAATAGACAATATGCATATTGCTACCCTGTTTTGGAGAGGAAGAGAGTTTAATACCAATGCAGGCTCTTCTGTGACATTTGGCCTCAGAGAAAGGCCCTGAGAAGTTTTAAAATAATTGCAGTCTCTTTTTCTGTCACTGGGATCTGATCCTGCCACTCCCCCCTACAATTTGTTCCTCCCCAATCTCCTCTGCCCCATTTTGCTTCTGATGTTGGCTTGGTATTCACATCTTCCATACTATCACTAATAGTAGGGCTGCCTACTACTTTCCTCAGAGCTTCACAGTGTAGACATCTTTCTAAAAATATCAGATGCTTAAATTAAGAAACTGTATTAAACTCGTACCTTTCCTATTTAAGAAGGAAGAAGGAAAGACAAGAAGAAACAAAAAGAACAGGAAAGAACAAAAACCCCAGAGAAACAAAACCAAACCAAACTAAAACACAACAACAAAAAGAAAGCTATACCTAAATGCTGCCTTCCAGCAAATCAGCTGGAAATGAAACAGATGGAACTTACAGACTCAGAAATCTAGAGGCATGCAAAAAAGGTTCCTTAAAAATTGGTCATTATTTAACCCAAATTTTGGAAGATGCTACATTCTGATTTTAGCAATGGGGCTGCAGGAACACTTCTGATCTAGAAATCTTTCACCTGATTTTCTTTCACTCTGAAAGAGCAGAGGTTTTGCTCTTTTCTCTGTTTTACCAGTTCTACACTGATGCAAATGTGTTGCATCCAGGGGAGCTAAGGAAAACTTGATCCATGCTAGCATCACTAGGAGAATGAGGGCCAAATTGAGGGCCTGCATTTCAGTGAAAGTGACAGGTATATATCTTCTTTTTCAGGAAAAAAATATAAACAGATGCTTGGGACAAATGAAAAGTTGACATCTCAAGGCCAGCTGATGACAAAAGTTAACAGTCCAGAGATTTGTTTGTCTTCCAGAAATAACAGAAAAACAGATAATTTTTTTTGACAGCTACAAAGTCAAGTGACTGCACACAACAAACATTTAAGCTTTGAAAATTTAATCTTCACTTGGAAATCTTTTCTGGCTGCTGCCTGTGCTCAAATAAGCACTTCTCAGTAATACATCAGTTTCTTCTGTGTCTTGGGCTGGAGGCTAAAACTCTTGAGTTTGCCTAGTGCTCTCAGGAGCAAGCCTGTGGATGCTACTTGCCCTGTAAATGAATCAGTGATGTATTTTAATCCAGTTGCTGGAAGCCAGGTATATTTTATTGTTGTTTTTCACAGTAATGTGTTTTATCAGCTCTAATGAAAATCAGTTCTCCAGTTATTACATGGTTTTACATGGCTAGAGTGACTCAGGATCGTTGGTTTACCTGACTGATATACATATATATTAATAAATAAGAATTAAAAGAAAACCTATTTGATGATTTCCCAAAGGAGATTTCAGTGGAATCAGGACTTCACTCTTCAGAGCAACTGTAGATAAAGTGTTTGGTCTATGGAATGTTTGTTGTTTTGGTTAAAATTTTAGATGAGGACATTGCTTTAAGAATGGCTTAAGATCTACTGTCGACTTTATTCTGTGGTTGTTGCTGAGAAACAATCTCAGATTCTCACAGAAGAATAATGCCGTCTCATGCTATATTCCTGCTTGAAAGATGCGTCTGCAAGAAAAAAGAATACTCTTGACATTCATTAAATTCTTTCTAAGCTTTTATAATCTTTTACACATTAAACTTAACCTGAAGTTTGCAGAAAACTGATAATCAAGTATTGAATACTGTGAATGTCATCTCAGTGTCACTCGTTGCCTTTTAAAGAAAAGCTAATGACTACAAATAAGTAGGTCTGTCTGGCTTTCAGAAGGCATGAGGGAAGTGACAGACTGATACTGCACTCTCTGACAATGCATAGGAATCACAGAAGGTCAGTTAATTGTGCTACCAGATGCTCTGCAAATGAGAGGAAAGTACACGTACCCTGTTTGTGCTAAGCCTAGTAACACAGTCATTAATTGCAGCCTCCTGCTCAAACAACATCTTGAATGTAAAATAAATGAAATGTTATTGAAGGGATTGCTTAGTCCAATCTGATTTTCAAACAAAGACTTATAGAGCTCTAGTTCCTGCTTGATAATCATTACATAGACAGTGTCACTGTTTGTATAGCACCTAGACAGAAGAAAAATGAGGATCACAGCCTACTTCTTTTCTGAGAACACCTTCATGAATTCAGTTCTTTAGAGTTGTTGCAAGTGCAAAACTTCCCAGTGAAAAGCTTCATCAAGCTTACACTTCAATATCTGCAGCGTCATTTGATAGCTCAAGCAGGTACATTTTTCCTTGTTTAACATGACATTGTTGTCTTGGATGTAGAAATATTGACTTGGATGTTGTGCTTTGTTATGCAGTTCTTGGCACAAAAGAATCATATATATCTTTATCTTTGTGATTCTTAGGGGAACGTGGGATCAACTCTAGTCTGCAATGCAAGATATATGCGCTGCTCGGGTTGCTACATTTTATGGACCAAGATGCTCTCATTCACGCCTTTCTTCTTCCTTAAGATTATCTTTGCAACAACAGCCATCACAGGTTGCATGCAGATCTGCTTTGTCAGGTATGGCTCAACAGGGAATTACTGAGCAGAAGAAAACCTAGATAGCTAGTAAAGCAGGGTCATGCCAGCTATCTTTCTTGTACAGTATCAAGCAGCTACATCAGAACAGGACTGTCTTGTGGATCCTATTCCATTTAAGTGCACTTTTGTGCTTCACCATCTGAGATACATGTTCTTGCAAGACTAGGAAGCCTGATGCATAGAGAAAATTGAAATTCTGAAATTTTACTTTATTCCTGAATTAGAAACACATCTTCCCTTCAAAAAATTTGAAATCTTCCCTGAAGGAAATGTATGCAAAACCCTTATGCGTTTCAGTGGAACAGTGTTCAGTTTCAGCTTTTTAAAACTCGTATTTTAGTAACACTCTGCAGGATGAATATGCTAATATTTTTTAATATCTTTGAAATTATAGTCATAGAATCATACAATTGTTTAGATTGGAAAAAGGAGATCATTGAGTCCAACCATTAACTTAGCACTGCCAAGTCCATCACTAAGCCATGTCCCTAAATACCACATCTACACATCTTTTAAATACCTCAAGGGATGGTGACTCAACCACTTCCCTCAGCAGCCTGTTCCAATGCTTGACAACCCTTTCTATGAAGGAAGAACTGGCCACAGTGCTGAGCCCTGGGGAGCACTTCTTGTGACTGGTCACTAACCGAATTTAACTCCTTTGACCACCATTCTTTGGGCCTGGCCATTCAGTCATTTTTTTACCCAGAGATAAGTATACCTGATCAAGCCATTCTCCAGCAGAATGCTGTGGGAAATGGTGGCAAAGGCTTTACTAAAGTCTAGGTAAATGATCCTATGTAAAAGTTGATTTAAATTTTTTGAATTGGAATGATTTGTTCTGAGAAATAGTCCTGGAAATTTTTCCTTCAAAGCTGAAAGTTTCAGAATGTGTTTGTCTCTGATGGAACTGAATTCTGCAAGAGGAAGCAAGTCAGAGTTCCACTGTAGCGATAACCTGCTGCTCCCAAGTACAGAGGCAGCTAAATTACTGTAATTGCACAGCTTATTGGCTTTAGTCAAAATGCTACTAAATGCCTATGGACAAAGCCCTGTAAGAAGAAGTATCTGTTACAGTTATCAAGTCAGTCATATTTCTTATTTGTCTAACTTTTTCAAAAACAGGCCAATCCTTATTTAGCCCTAGTTCTAACAAATCTCTATTCCATCTGGGCACCAGCCTTTTTCCAAGCTGATCTCCACAACACCAGGGAAGAAGGAGAAGGAGGGATTTGTTTCTATAACTGTTAGTGCAGATTTAGCCTCATCTCTTCCCATGGTGTGGAGATATAACAGGTGACCTTGGATGTGGCACATGCCTAGCAGTGCCCCACTGGAGTTTCACATGGCTGATAGTGCACAGGGGAATCACTCAGAGGCTTTCATAGAAAGGCCTTATATTGTCCATCTCAGCACACTTTGTGCATATCTTTGTTCTGAGTAACAAGAAGAAACTACATTGTGTTGATACAACATGATGATGATGCAAGTGTGTGGTTAGACACAGGATAGAGGTGACGTTTGACAAACCTGAATGAGAAAATTCAGGCAAATATAGTCAAGCCACAGTGCCTGTCTAAAGGCAGAGTAGAATCTTAGAATCATAGAATAGTTAGGGTTTGAAAGGACCTTCAGATCATGCAGTTCCAACCCCCCTGCCATGGGCAGGGACACCTCCCACTAAACCATGTCACCCAAGGCTCTGTACAACCCGGCCTTGAACACCGCCAGGGATGGAGCATTCACAACTTCCTTGGGCAACCCATTCCAGCGCCTCACCACCCTCACAGTAAAGAATTTCTTCCTTATATCCAATCTAAACTTCCCCTGTTTAAGTTTTGTTCCCCTATTAAGAATAGCAGCAACCCCAACATTTCCTACCCTGCCCTGTGATGCTTGGATCCATCCCTTGGATGGATACTAATGTCACCTACAGCAGCTGTGGCTGTGTAGGGTCCCCAAGGTGCAAAAATCCTCCCGACATGCTGAAACAAGTCAGGAAGCATGCCAGACTTTTCACTATGCCTCCATCCTGGCATGTAAAGGCAATTTAGGAGTAATGTCTGGGTAATCTGGCCATCAAATTGCAAGTGTCTATGCTGCTATGATAGGGACATACAAGCGCCATGGTCCAGTCTATCCTGCGGGCATTACAGACTAGCATCTGAACCCAGCTGTCATCAGATCTTACCCCTCTTACCATCAGGTGCCTCAATGCAAAGTCACCAGATTGACTAACCTACAGAGCAGTGCTAACAGTGATTACCTTGGCAGGGCTAAGTTATTTTCAGTGCCGGCAATTCTGTTCCCTCCAGGTGTAATTACAAGAGTTATTAAAACCAGCCAACTGTCTCCAAGTATTATTTCTTGAGAAAACAGGTCTCCAAATAGGCTATATATACTTTCCTATCTCAACTGTACCTTAGGGCGGCCTCAAAGCACCCTTACACAGCCTTTTATGTCTTTTTCCCTAAGCTGGCAAATCCCAGCCTCTCCTTTTTTGCATTTTTACTGGTTATTAACTGTAGAGTGATTCTCTGAAGTTTTCATTCCCAGGCCGATCAGTCCTCTGGCTTTGGGCAGGACCTCTACTATGTGTGATAAATTGTCTTCTCCCTCTTTACTTGAAAGTTGGTTCTCAAACGTTTGTATAGCGCTTCCCTGGTTCCCCCCTCAATCATAACCTCTGGTGAGACCAGGACTGAAAAGTCATAAAGGAAAGTCTTATAGTCTAAAAAATTCTTCTCACTGACTAGGTCATATACAGTTTTCATGGGTTTGCTTCTCTGTGCTCCCATGCTGTTACACAAAATTTTCAACAGATCAAAACTACAAAGCAGTCTGCTATGAGCAAAGAAAGAAGCAGATGCTTTTAATTTAGTTGAAAGAAGGACAAAAAGAAAACTAGAACACGTTAAAAAATTAGTTCAAGTGGTGATGAAGAGTTGGAGTGTCTGATTGTGCAAGTCAGTCAGAAATAAAAGTGTCCTTTTGCCAAATGTTATTTGAAGCTGAGCAGCTTTGTTAGGCAGTCTATAAGAAATATTTAAATTTCCAAAGCACATTGTTATTATGCTTTCTGCAGTATTACAGTTTCTCAGAAAAGTGAAAAAGTAGATTTTAGCTAGTATTATATCACTCATTCATACTTCTAAAAAGAAACATTTTTGAGAAACGTTCTCTAGGTGATGAAGAAGTTCCTGATTGACAAATTTGTGTCTTGGGAAATGATATCTATTAACCTAGGGAGCACAGAAGAGATCACAAATAAGCTAATGCAAAAAGATGCAAACCCTTTTGATTTCAGTAATTGTGAACAGAAATGCAAATCCCAACTGTCTTGCATATGCCAGCACGGGACCCCTCTGATAAAACCACATTAATTGTATTAGAAAGTAACACCAGTATGGCTGTGAAGAGAGACCACTTATTAATACCTTTCTATTGCATTGTGCCTGATAAAGCAATTTTCTTCTTATATATGCACTCTTACTGTGGGTTACACCAAACACAGTCGACTTCCAAACACTTGCACCTGTATTATACCTGTGGCTCCAAAGGTACTTTTTGTTCTTTGAGACTTCTTTTACTGCAAACGTGCTACCTGACTTTATGAGATGCACTATCATTTTATTGGAGTGAACTTAATTTTTCACAGTTGTAAAATATCAAATACATTTTCTTTGAACAAAAAACCCCACCTTAAAGTAAAAATAGAAATACCGAGAACTGCAAGTGCCTTTTTTGCCTGTGGAAATATTAAAGTAATCTCTGAAATGCATTTGCAAAGGGAGAATGAGAAAATTGGTCATTTTTGTGTTTAATTTCTGTAACAAACATGCCTAGTTTGCCTTTTCATTATTTGATGTCTTGGTCATAAAATGAAGCTGATTAAAGAGAGAAAGTAGAGGGCCTAACATAGCCAAAAATTTGGGTTGTATGGTTTTGGGCTTTGTTTTTTTTTCACCAAGGAGCAGAACGCAGCAGTTCAAAAAGACAGGAAATTGAGAAAAACAGTGTCTTTTTGTACATGAAGAAAGAATGAAACCACTGATTAGGCTAGACAGAAGAAACGAGCTAAATAAAAATAAGTATTATCATATGAGCCTCAAACATGGAATGATAATTTGTTGATGGCAACAAAATAACAGAAATAAACTTGGGTAAACTCTCCTCTATTCACATTAATGTTGAGTGGAGTAATTTATAAAGTGCTGCTGCTCTAATGAGTTCTCCCTGCTCAGCATTCCTGATTTGAGGAGGACTCATTTGTCCAAAGTGCTATATGAATGCATGAAAACAGTTGCAATAGTTCCACATTTGTGTAATACTACATTTTAGCTAATAATCCTGGCCAGATTTGAGATGGCCTGTGCAAAACTTATTTGGATATGTTAATAGTATGATGCTTTAGTCTACTTGTTAATTAACATATAGGATATATTTTGTGTGTGTGTTTTCTCTTTGTAATATTAATTTGGGATACTACAGGTGGGGAAATAGTAAAGCCATGAATCCCCCAAAATGTGCAGTAACCTCATTAGTCTTCTCCTAAATTTTAATTTAAGTATTCAGTTTTTGATTTTCTTCCAACAACAGGAAAACGAGACATAACCTGGTTAAAAATAATTGTTTTGCTCTTCCCAAAAAGTCTTTAGAATACACAACACAAAAATTACTGGAAGACATTGAAAGTACCGTATACTGTTGATCAGTCAGTATTTTGATTAAGACTTTTAGTGCAAAAGTAGCTACATCCTGAGCTTTTGTTATACATGCTGTCATCCAGGACACCATGCTGTCTGTTTGCCATTTTGGGCCTCATATATGTAAAGCAACAATTATGCAGGCTGTATAAGTTTGAACACAATATGTTGTCTGACAAAGGTCTCAATATCTTTTCAGTTTTATCATCCAGGTGCTGATTGGGGTTTACTGAATATGCCCTGCCTGAAACCTACACAGTTTATGGTGCACACTTCATGACTTGTATGTAACATAGTCATACACTTACTTACAAATATTTTTCACTAGTTCTCTATTCTTCAGTAGGGTCTTGTTATACTTCTAGACTGCACAATCACTTTTTAACCCTGTAACTACCATCATAATGGAGATTGATAATGGTGTTTTGTCATGAATGAGTTTTTAACAGTCCCTGTCATACAAAATTCAAGTTAATCAGACTTTTTGTGAATCAGACTCTCTCCTGTTCCAAATTACTTAATCTATATCAGGAAAGGCACAGCTGTTGAGCGGCAGCTAACTCTGCGGCAAGCTGCCTCTGCACCCTCTTAGGGAATATGTATGTGCAAACAGCCTCTGGGGTGTGAATAACTGCATTCACTGTCAGTGCACCCATGTCTCTATTTTTTTATATTTTTTGTGATATATCCAAAGTACTGAATCCTTCTTACTAGCTTAGTTGCCAGCTTTTTACTTTTTTATCTTTGGACTTTCCAGGAGTGCTTAAAAATCTACTTTCTGAGTTGTTTTGTCTTTGAGCATTTTTCTTATTTTTCAGAGACATCACTTATAGTGTGTGCTGGCCAGTCCTGTTCCTAGTTTCAGGTCCTCAGATATGAGGTTACTGACACTTATGCAGCATTTTGTTTGTTTGCAGGAGTATAACTTGTAGGCAAGTACTTCTGTTTGGAGAGATTTTCACAAAAGACATTGAGCCAGAAAAGGCTTTCTTTACTCTTGTGTTCAGGCTTCTAAGAAGAATGATGCCACAGCTAGAGTTCCTATTCTCCACCCCAAGATCTTAGTGTTATATACATTCCAGAAGAAGAACTTGCCATCAAATTTGCATCTTATTTAGCTTGTTGTTACTCAGTGTTGTTGCTTTGAAGGAGAATGAATATGTGGCAAAGGAAAGTGCATGGACACAGTGATTTCTTCCAGCCTAGGAGCAGAGGAAGAAAATCCAGATGTCAGACATGGCAGGTAGCATGGCAGATGGTATCATGGCCTCAAAGGCAGTAGAAATTGGGCAGAGGGACCTGCAGCTGTGTGAGAGCAAGTTTGGGGAGATCTTGAGCAGCTGTAAAACCAGCAGTATGGCTGGCTTGCAGCAGATGAAAAAGCCTGACTGGAGAAGAAGTGTAGGTGCAGGAAACATAGCACAAAAGCAGCTAAGGTGTTTACTGGAAATTGATATCCACAGCAGCAAGATCACGAAGTGATGGCACAGTACAGGCAAGAGTATCTGGAGAGCTGTGCTGGAAGAGAGCAGAAGGCAAAAGAAATGGAAGTGTAAGGAAGAGTGTGAGACAGAAATAGCAAGCAATTCTCAGGCTTTACAGAGATCAGAGCTACTCATTTGATGGATTCAGATTTAAAGAATCCTGGAAAAACCACTTCTATTGCCATTGATTTTGTCTGCTTTCGTATTCCTTTAAATAACCACTGAAACAAGAAACATGGGTTAATTTTTGAACCTACCTTATCTCAAAATTTTCACTAAAAGTAGCTTTAATAACTCAAAGTACCATAATCCAAAGCAGAACAAAGCTGAACATTGTTTTGTTTGGTTGCCTTTCTCTCCTACCACACATCTGACATTCAAGATCACAATGTACTCTGCAAGTCTGCATGCTTACTGTGCCAAGTTCTCCAAGTAAGCTGTGAGGGTTACTTTTCATGGTAGTCAGCCCTTCCTTCACATTCTGCAGTTTTAAGATATAATTTATAGCTGATCATGGACAACAGATGTACATCAGAAAAAATGTCAGCGTTGAGAAGTGGGCAAACACTGTATTGAGAATGTGAAACAAGCACATAAGCTGCAAAAAGGAAGGAGTAGTGTTTCCTCCTCTTTCAAATGTCGTTAACTGGGCAGCTCAGATGTGTCTTGCAACAGATCCCACTCTTCAAGAAGTTAGACCCAATCAAGACCAGCAATGAGAACAATCAGGTAGATAGAAAATTTGACCCGTGAAGGAATTGAAAAAAAAAAGGAAGAAAATGAAGTTCAGTTGGTAAAGTACATGATAACAATTGCAAAGATGGAGATGTAAACTGCCCCTTGTCTGTACTAGAAATGACAAAGTTGCAATTAATGACTCAAGTTACACTTTGGGACAAAAAAGATCTAGGACAAAAAAGATCTGAGGGACTGTAGAGCCTGAAAAATACTATCTAGTAAATACTGTCTGCAGAGTCTCTGTCATTTCGAAAGGTTGAAGAATAGTTCAGGAAAGAGAGATGTCCTAAATAAATCTATTTAATCTTTTTATGTTGTACAGATATGCAAAGGAACCTACTAATATATGTTCAGGGCCCGAGCTTCAGGAGTAATAAATAAAGCATGTCATGCTGTACAAATTATGCACTGGCACAACACCCTATGAAAAGAAAACCTTTACATCTACTATTGAGTGTATGCAGATGATTTGTTCTCTTCACACACACTATTAATGAAAAACAGAGAGAAAGAAGTAGAGGAGGTCAATCACAGTCTCGGTAAGAGGCAACTCTTCCTCTTACAGTGATTGCAATCTGGGATTTGTCTAAGCTGTACAAACTGGAATGTCACTTGCCAGCACTGTTTGATGTGTGAGAAATCTGGATTATATTAGTAGATGATTTTGTAGATGATTAACTCAAAGAATTGTCTGCCTGCTCCTGGACAATTTCCATTCTTTGCATATTCATCTCTTTTCTTTTGCCCAGTAGATAATTTTCTTCACTTTTTCCACAAGATTTTTTTAAAATCTCCTCCTAAACTAGCTATTCCTTCTGTAGGTCTGTGTCACAGCTTTCAAGTTTCCTGCAAATGTGTTGCTACTTTCCAATGTTTAGATCCACAGCAAAACAAAAAAGCTGAAAAGCTCAAATCCCTTAAACAAGTGATATATCATATGGGGTTTTCCTGGTTGCTTGGTAATAGAAACGTAGGCACGTGACTCCCTCCTTCATCTCCCCACCACCACTTGCAGATATTTTGTCTTGGCCTTTCTTCTTTTGTTCTTACCTCTCTGTGGGAGTGTCAGTTAGGAAAGAGTTTTCAGCTTGTTTGGGTTTTTTTTCCCCTGAATGTATAGATCACTGTTTTCTTTAAAAGACTGCTATATATAGAGAGATGTGACAAATGGCAACTGGGAATCTGGGGATTAGAAGCAAAAGAGCAGTGGGAGATCAATGTCACCTAAGTTTATGCCCCTAATTGTTCATTTGCAGTATCCACATGTCAGCATGGAGATGAAGATGCCACCAGAAGACCACTCAGTACCCCTGGGACCTGAGTTACTACCTGGAGCTGTATACACATCGGTCACTAGCCTCAAAAGGAGAGCAGGAGAGAAAAGAATGACACTTCTTACCCAGGCACCTTGGCTAAGCATCAGGAATCAGATGGGCTCTCCTGCTCGGAAAGGGCAACCACCAAAGGCACCTACTGCAGGCCCTTCTGCACAGAGAAGTAGGGTCATCAAGCAGATAATGCTTGTGTCTGTAGGGATCTTCACTGCAGGGTCAAGAGGCTATCCAAGTTCTGAGCTCCTGAGTTAGACCAGTGTCAATGAGATTATTTCCACATCTTACTCACTGTGCCCTCTTCAAGAAGGGCAGTTCTTAGTAGCACTTGGACTGGTCTGGTCTTCTTTCTACAGCCATAAAGAGAGTTTTTGTCCCATACCACTTTCCCAATGAACTTGTCTGTCCTTCTGGGTACAAAAGGAGTTGTGGGAAGACAGGCAGGGGATTATCAGCACCTGTGTAACTTAGCCCACAATGTCACTGCAAGGTGGGTGAATCACAAGTCCAAAGAGCAGCCCTCACATTTATACATATATTTGTGCCACCTTACGAAAACACCTCATAGATGTGCGAATGGAAGGGTAGAAGTAAGAGCTGAGAAAGCAAAGGGCCCCAGCTGCACTCGAGGAAGGAAGATCAACTCAAAGTGCTTTGCCCTCACCTATCCCTCTCTCTCACGGCCATGAAGTTTTATCAATACAAGAGGTGATTCAAAAAGCAGATTAAACATGCCTGCCTTAAGGACAGGAAAAAATGGCCCAATTTAATCTACGATCACAAGCCTGTCAGGGCATAAGGTCAGCAGTGGAGACATACCTAAGGGTTTACAGACATACACATTACTGAGCAAGTCAGATCTTGACACTTTCCTTGTTTAATCCATCATGTATGAATGGTTGCCTTTCACTTCTTTCTTTGTTTCAGAAATGTGTGCAGGCTGATTGCAACATCCTCAGATATGTTCATTATTCAAAATGATTTTCAAATCAGTTTGCAGAATATTTCCCAAGTGCAGAGCCTGTGAGTATTTTGTAATGAAGTGCTGGTTATCTGGGCTTTCTTGGTTGAGTAACTCATGCATTGCTAGGTTTGCCTCAGGATTAGAGAACACAGTAGAAGACAAATAGCAAGCTCTCACAGCCACCATCAAATACACCACTGGAAATTTATTGCCAGCTGAAACATCCCTTTAGACTGAGTATGCAACTTATTATCCTGTCTTCATTTAGATGTGAATGTATCATGAACTCAGAACTTGGTTTGGAATTCAAATAATTATTTATAGGCATGTGTTTAGACTATTCATTCAGCTCTGGTGTTGTACAATCATTCAGACAGGCGACAATGTGTGCAGCAAAGTAGCATCTCTGTAGCCTTAATTTACTCATCACAAGGTGCATTGGTTTCTTGATTGCTGGAGAAACCTCCAGCTGGCATGATGTAAAGTAACAGTCTAAAATAAAAAGTGACATTTGCTGTCTTTCAGTACTTAAAGGGGGCTTATATTAAAGATGAGGATAAAGCATGGGAATGGAGATATCCTGTTGTGATAGGACGAGGAGTTTTAAACTAAAAAAGGGTAGATTTAGACTAGGTATAAGAAAGAATTTTTTTTTACAATGAGAGTGGTGAAACACTGGAACAAGTTGCCTAGAGAGGTGGTAGATGTTCCGTGCCTGGAAATGTTCAGCGTCAGGCTGGAGGGGGCTCTGAGCAACCTGATCTAGTTGAGAAAGTTCCTGCTCATTGCAGGAGGGTTGGACTAGATGACCTTTAAAGGTCCTTTCCAACCAAAACTATTCTATGATTCAGTGATTCCAAAGGAAAAAGTAATGAGTGTTCTGGAGTGGAGCTGACTGCACACAAAACCTTGGCATAGTACAGAATAAAGAGCTTCTGGGACACTGTGTTCCTGAATCTAGGCAAGACACATGCAAAAGAGCAGGAGTGATCCGCATCCACAGACATGGTGTTTCAGTGCAAGCTGATGAACCCCTCTCACAGGATGCCCTATGCTCAGCATTGGCAGAAGAGGAGATCAGGCCCCAGTTTACCTCTCCAGTGATAGCCCTGAATTGCCATTGCCTACTTTTGCACACATTCATTTTCACTCTGCATTGCAGGCTCCAGAAAAGAATCCCTCAGGAGTACAATATTCCCCAGCACTGTACTTGGGCATAATATCAAAACAAATTTACCAAGAAGACCGGCTATCTAAGATTCTGCAGCACATCTTCCTGCAGCACTATGGGACTGCTATCATCTTCACATCCAGTTCATAATCAGATGCTCCTGGCTCTTCTGGCACAGATAGATACAGAGAAGATAGTTGTAAGGTTATATTATTAAAGGCTAATCACCAGATTACACAAAGACCTGGTGAGGAGCAGATGAACAATGGAGCCCTAGCAACCTAATAACTTGAAAGCTGTTCACAATGAATTGGCTGTTCTGAAGACTATCCAAGGAAAAGTGTTCACCCATCATGTCTGCTGTGAAACCCACCAAGGTGAGTTAACCAAAGAAGATATTTCCCCAGAACACCCTGAAAACTGTAGGGATTATTGCCTACAGGGGCACGGGACTCACTATGGGATACTGGAAAGGGCATTTGGGGATTGTATGAAACTGACTGTGTCAAATTTTAAGGAGATTGTAGGAATGTATGAGGCTTATGCAATATTTAGGTGAAGGAACAAAAGTGACAAAAGGGAGGCACCAAGGTGGATTGGGGAGGGACAAGCAAGTGAAAATAAAGGTAAAAGGGGACAAAAGGGGCTGGTTATGTGTAAACAGGTTGCTAGTCAATGCACTTGTCTGACTGAGCCTAGTGCTTCATCATCATAGTCTAATCAATATTCTAGTAAATCCTATTTATAATGATCTTCTGTTCTCAGTAGGAATGTGTGAATGTTAGTGAGCTTCAAGATGGACTTGTAGGCAAGTAGGATAAGAGGTGGGTGTATCAGCAACAAGAGCAGAACTGTGAACCTTTATGCGTAGTACGTTTGGGTGCCAGCACCTAGGGAGACCAGGGAGACCTGCTACCAGGATGACCCATGCTGTGTTTTTATATATATACCTATATACATAAAATATACATATGTAAACACAAAATAATATTTTCCATTAGTGGACTTCAGTACTAATCAGCTGGAGAGGAGGAACAGATTCAGGCAGCCTGTGCTCTTTGAGAGTGCTATGTTTTCATGTGAGTGCTGGTAAGGCACTGTTTCTATGTTTATGGCTGACCATGTGAGGTGTGAGCATGCTCTCAGCCTCTCCAGTGGCCGGACTTCACTATCAAAATACCTTCTGACTTCAGAGTTTAAAGAAGAGAAAGAGTATATTAAGTATATAGAGAGATCTGAATACATATAATGCACACATAAGCTTGAGAGATCACAATAAAAGTAGGACCACAAAGCAGACACATCTGGTTGCTGCAGGAGTGTGTTATGCCAGTATGCATGCTGCTTTATATCAGCATCTTTTCTCCTGGCCACCCTGTTTTCCGTGGCATTTCATAACAGTTTAGAAAGCTTTCTTGCCGGAATGAAAGCTCTCTGAACCTCTGGCAGGGTTTAGCTGAGCTCCTGGGAATGCACACAAGCAAATTGTGAGCCGAGGATGGCAAGAAGCAGCTCTTTAAAAATTTCTCTTCATCCTGCTGCAGAGCTATGAAAGCCATCTCAATTGCCCACCCTGTCCTACCCTTATATCTGAGCAATATTCCTCTTTGTGTTAAGTGAGACTCTGGACTCTTCTGCCACACTTTCTTTTTTTCCCAAGAGAAGGCTTGCTTTTGAAAAGGGAGCTTATGCCTAATTTCATAGATGGAGATGTGGCTCTGACGTGACTGTCCACTTAACTCACAAGAAAAATATCACTATTTCATTGCAACCTTTCCATGCCTGGCAGCATTGTGCAGTGATTTTTTATTACAGTAAAGTCTTCTGCAGTAAGGATGAGGATTTTCCACACCCTGTTTACCCTCTCCACACAGTTTTTGCATAGGAATGTATCTAAAAAGATATAATAGGCTGTAAGGACTGTTATTGTTTCTCAGAGAAGCAGCTTTGAAGACGCATTTTTGAAACACTGTTCTTCATTTCACTAATAGTGGAAACTGTCCAGGAGTAAATAAAAATCTGAGCAACAAGTATGACAAACAATTGCTTTTTTCCTCAGAAACAAATTGCAAGCCTTCTGGCCCCACCCTTGCTTCTCCACCTGCCATCAAGCACTGCTGTCATACTGTCTGGTCCTTTCATAACTCTCAAAGCCAACAAGAAAAACCACATTTCATTTCCAAAATGGATTTCAGCTCAAATCCAGCTCTGAAGATTAGTCTCCATCACTTCTCCATGAGCATTAGCAGTACCAGCCTGTGTAACCTTTCCCAGTATTTGTTTCACACAAATGAAAGCACACAGATGGCCAATTATGCCAGTGACTGCACTGAATTATTATGTATAATTAGAGATGAGAGCAAGTGTCTAAGCTGAGAAAAAGTCAGATCTATCAGACTTGTGGATTTCTGGGCCTGGTGTGGGCAACTGGTTCATCCCTTATCTTTATACGTAATGCTTCATCACAGGCATTTCATGAGCCATTTACATCATGAATGTAAGCAGGGGATAAGGAGGTGAGGTGAGGTGCAGGGAAGGAGGTGACACTCTGCTGCCAGGAGCACACGGGACAAGCTGAGGGCAGCAGAGGGGGTGGTGGGTGCCAGCTGAGAGGCAGCAAGGGGGAGCTCAGCATCTGGCCAGGGCTTTTCAGAGCATGAGAAGGGGGAAGTACAGGACACCAATTTTTCTCTTTGTAAATCTCCTTGATGGCAAGGTATGGATTGCTCAGCTTCTTGCTAAATATTTCAGATTGAAAGAGAGAAAAAAAAACCCAAACCAAAATCAAACCATGAGCAAAGAGAGGTAGTGTCATTATTTATATAAATAAGAAGGCTGAGGAGTAAGCCCACTTCTCCTCCTACCTCATCTTGAGAGAAATTAGTGGCATTTGTTGCCACCCTGCTATGCTCTACAAGAAATACAAGATTATGCTTTTCACTTCAGGGTCTAGTAGAAAGACTTGGCTGTGAGAAATCAAAGCTTTTAGACAACACCAGAGTCTGAATTAATACTTCAAGAATCCCATGTGAACTGGTATTTTGTTCTCTTCTTTCAAGTACAAAAGTAATTAATTCTTCAATCACAGTTGAACCTTGACTATTTTATACTAAAATTTGTGTGACTCACTGGAAGTTGCTAACTTTTTCTGGTTCATGACCATGAAAGCAACGAACAGCAGAAATTAATGCTTCTCAAAACATACTTATTTTCATTTGGTAACTTTTGTTTAATGTCATTTCAGATACTATGGAGTTGCTAATCAGTCACCAAAGTACAATTCTAGTATATTTTACAATCAATGACATCTCAATAGAAAAGCTTCTTAGCCCTTAAAAGATGTCCAGTGTGATATTCTGCTGAAATTGGGCAGAGAATGCTGAGTATATGAACAATCTAGAAAGTGGGTGGAAGGTGCTTTACAATTACTTTTTAGTATAATGGGCTACTCTTTACTTCTATACATGCTTTGCAATAGTGGCACCTATATTTAAGATGGCAAAATGTTAAATATTTGACAAAGTTCCCTGAAGATTTTTTTGCTGGGTATATTTATTGAATTTGCATAGCAAACATTTAAATACATTGCTCTATGCATTATTTTTACTATAATCAGTTTCCTCTCGACCTGATCAAATAAAGCTTTTTTCAGCCAACAGACTCATCAAAACACTTCCCATTTTTGAGGTCTGATCTTTGAAGAGCTATTATAAATATTTTAATGCTATATTTATGAAAAACACTTACTAGAAAAAATAAATTATAAGGAATGTGCCTATCACAATTTTAAGGTTGTCAAATTCAAAAAGAATCATAATGATAAGAAAGGCAGACCTCAGAAAAAATCAATACAGTGTAGTTTGCAATATTGTCTAGTCGTCAATCTTGTTAATACGTAGCTACGTATGTGTAATTCTTCCTGCCACAACAAATCTAAAAAGAGCAATATCTCAAACATTTACCATCTAAGCATCTCCTTATGCGATACATCATGTAATAAGGCCCCCATGTTAAATAAAATATCCAAAACCAGCCAACCAACCAACCAAAACTAAAATCACGGAAACCAAAAACCCCTTAACTCTACAGTCTCAGCACTAGTTTTACATGGGTCTGAAGTAATCCTCCTGAATTACTATTGTTGCTGGATATTCCCAGTGAGCTCCACTAACACAGTTTCTTTCTGCATATTAACAATAATCAATTACAGCTCTGCTACTTTAATGGCTCACTGTTTTCTCATTCTCTCCCTCTCTTTCTGAAGTTATGATCATGTATTGCGGTACCTATAATTATAACAATAGCTGAAATAATTATCTGTTCCAAACATCATTAGATCAGCTAAAGAGGAGTGTGCAGCTTTACACCACCCCTCAAATACTGCCTGGCTTACCCTTCTCCTTTCGTACAGAGCCATGGAGACACTAGTCCAAGCTTTCATTGTGACCCAGAGATGTAATTTTAATTCTCTGTGGCTTGGTTTTCCATCCAGCCTTAGTTTCCAAGAGAGCTTAATGCTCCTGGTTAACAGGTCATGGTACCCTAGTGTGCATCAAGGTATGACCCAAAAAGGGAAACAAAATAACCAGAGCTAGCCAGATGACTGTCTTTTATTTCAACTTGCTTTATTTTTGGAAGAAAAACAACGCTGTGCTTGCTGGGACACAAAGATCAACAATCACAACATTTTTGTGGGAGGGAAAAAGCCTGAAAAAAGTTCCTCTTTGGAAGGATGCAGACATATTTTCGGCTTGTTTCCTGGGCTGCCCAGCTCCTCTGGCTGCCTGCGAGGTAGGCGGGCTCCCACAGAGCTGAAAGCCTGCTCCACAGAAAGAGACAGCTGGAGAACATGAGGGAGATACCCTGAAGTCTGCCGACTACCAGGAAGAGAGACTGGCTGGGGAACTGCTGCTCTCTCCTTCCCTGGGCTGATATGGAGACACTGGGCAGCAGATACTCAGCTAACTAGCAATTTAATCTATTGGTGTCCAAGAGTCTGCTGCCATAAGGAAAACCACCATTTGAGGTGAGATCTGCAGAGGCAGCCAGAAGAGAACCCAGGAGCTCTGGCTTTGGAGGCAAATTAAGTTATGTACTGCTCAGATACCAGCTATCCCTTGCAACCACCAGCTGGGGGACTTGGAACTTGGGGAACTTGGAACTGGGAAACTTGGAAGCCCACCTCCAGCTCACCGAAAACAAACAGATGGAGGCAGCTTTGAGGACAGTCAAAGAGAAGGCTGAACTGGCAGAAGAGTTGGGTTGAGAAGCGCTTTTCCAACAACCTGGCATTTCTCACTGGAAATATGTTTCATAAGAAAGCTCCTGATCACTCCCTATAACATATACACAAAAGCTGAGTGACAGATTTAGCATGTGTACATTTAAAGAAAAAGCGAGCTTTGATTGGTTGTCATCACCATAACAGACCTTACCAGGGTTGGGAAGGACCTTAAGATCATCTAGTTCCAACCCCCCTGCCATGTGTGTGCACTAGACCATATTGCCCAAGGCTCTATCCAACCTGGTCTTGAACATTGCCAGGGATACAGCATTTGCCACTTCTTTGGGTGACCTCTTGTAGTGCCTCACTACCCTAACAGTAAGATCTTCTTCCTTATATCTAACCTGAATTTCCCCTGCTTCTGTTTGAATCCCCTTGTCCTATTGCTACAATCGCTGATGAAGAGTCCCTCTCCAGCATCCTTATAGGCCCCGTTCAAATACTGGAAGGCTGCTATGAGGTCTCCATGCAGCCTTCTCTTCTCTAGGCTGATCAGCCCCAACTTTCTCAGCCTGTCTTCATACAGGATGTGCTCCAGCCCCTTGAACAGACTTGTGGCCCTCCTAGACTTGCTCCAAGAGCTCCATGTGCTTTTTATGTTGAGGACACCAGAACTGCACACAATACTCGAAGTGAGGTCTCACGAGAACAGAGTAGAGGGGCAGGATCACCTCCTTCGACCTGCTGGTCACGCTCCTTTTGATGCAGTCCAGGATACAGTTGGCTTCCTGGGCTGCGAGCGCACACTGAAGCCAGCTCATAGAATCACAGAATCTTAAAATGTTCAGTTCACACCGATATTTGTCCCCAGTCTGCTGCCAAAGGGCTTCCTGGACAATCCTATAGGTGGTTCTGCCAAACAACAGACTGAGGCAGAGGCCAAGATCCCTTTAGTTCCCTGCCACCCAACCAAGCCAGCTGTGACTGGAGTTGTTACACCAGCCCCTAGTGTTTCTAGCAGCTTGGATGAAACAAATTTGGGGTATTCCTCTAGTCTCTAGCACATGGCTGCTTCTTACCATAAATGTTACGCTCTTAAAAGCAGAGCCATCTCCAAGCATGAGCCAGAATAGCAGAGCCCCTTTCCCAGGCATGTTCCCCTGCCCCAGCTCCTGGTGCTCAGGGATGCTCACATGGGTTGAGCATGCTTTGATATGGGAGTAAAGCAGTTTTTCCTCTACATGTTGTGACCTTGGTATAGAGAGAAGAAGCAATGCTTTAGGTGGGAAGGAGGTCTGTGGGGCTAGGTAAGAAACTGCAGAGGAAGGGATAGCAACAAGAGCACAGCTCCACTCCCCAAACTTCCCATAATCCTCTAAAACCCCACTCATTTTCCCCAGTGCCCTTCTCCTCTAAAGATCCTCTTCTGGGAAATCTGCTGCCACACACTTAAATGTCACCTATGCTGAGAAGCATCTGCTGGCTCCAAGAAAGGGTTAAGGGCTGAAGCGCATGAGGGAGGAACCACCTTCCTTGTATTTAGGTAGTGTGAAGATCAGACCTCCTAATGGGCCTCCGTAGACCACAGAGACTGTGTGGTGATTGTATATGGACCACAGTGACTGTATGTACACAGACTGCACTAGCAGGTATCTTACACTTCTAGCACTGTCAAAATGCAATTTGTCTCATTAAAAAAGCAACAGCACTTTATCTTCTTATTCACATATGCACTAACAAACACAACTGTAATCTTTAAACATCAAGCCAGGAACACCCAAAACACGTAAACAAACAAACCAGTTCTGGTTGGCAGTCCGAATAATCTGTGACCGTCATTGCAATCCCAATCCAAAATGCAGAAAGCTGTTGGTTTTAACGAAGGAAACTTGGGTGGGGAGCTTCACCAGCCTGCTGATGGCAAGCTTAACACTTATACAGGCAACATGAAAAAGTCTCCTTTGTTACTGCAGCAGCTACAGACCACTCAAAGAGCAGAGAGAAGAATCATGTATATCCCCTGACCATGTTAATTTGTTATAGACCACCCTCCCAGTGACAGCATGAAGAAAGGCAAATGAACCACACTGCAGAAATCAACTTCATCCCCAAACAGGCACTTTACATTGGTAATGTCAAAAAAGCACAACTTACCTACTTTCTGAGAAATTAATCAAAAGCTAAAATACTCAGTGACTTGGAACAGCCACAATACAGGAATTCCAAGTAAACGTTTCTGTAACAGAAGCTGGCAGTACCAGCAATTCAAATCCACCGTAATTTGGTTTCTGGGAGAAAAGTTGCATAGCAAATAGCATGGTGCCCACACTTTGTCTTGTTACTGAAGTGGAAAATTCCAGGAAGTGAACGAATTTTTAGAGACTTAAGAGTGAATAACTATTTTGTGCCAGAGGGATTTCAGACCCCCAGACTGCATGAAAGGCAGGCGATAAATAGCAGTGACTTACTGCAAAGGGCTGCGGCCTAAAAAATCTTGAAGATTAAGAATTAGGGCTAGGTGAAATGTTTCTGACAAAAAGCAAAATTGCCAAAAAATTGAGTTCCAGCAGGTCAGAAACTATCTGCAGGGTGAGGTCAAACCTAGCGAGAAGTTAAAAAAACAGAAAAGGGAAAGTATTAAAAAAGCATTAAGGAAATGCACTGAACAAAATCATAGAATAGTTAGGGTTGGAAAGGACCTTAAGATCACCTAGTTCCAACTCCCCTGCCATGGGCAGGGATGCTTCACCCTAGACCAGGTTGCTCAAGGCTCTCTCCAACCTGTTCCTGAACACTATCAGGAATGGGGCAGGCACAACTTCCTTGGGCAACCTGTGCCAGGGCCTCACCACCCTCACAGTAAAGTATTTCTTCCTTATATTTAACCTAAATCTCTTTGGTCTCAGTTTGAACCCATTACCCCTTGTCCTATCACTACAGTCCCTGCCATGGCAGGGGGTTGGAACTAGATGATGTTAAGGTCCCTTCAAACCCTAACTGTTCTATGATTCTATGAAGAGTCCCTCTTTGGCATCGTTGTAGGCCCCCTTCATATACTGGATCCTAGTTCTCAGTTTGAAATAAAAAAATAAATGCCTCTATTTGCTATTTTTTATTCTGTACCCCACTTAATTATTATTGTTAATTGTGTTGTTTTATTTTAGTACCAAATGCAAAAAATTCCCTTATTCAGCCAGCTCCAGTAGACACAACTGTTCTTGCATTAACTGCTATGATAATAACAAGCACAAATCTACTGAAGCAGGTTGCAAGAAGAGCTCTTCCCTGTAGCTGCGCTGCCAGCTGTAGTGCAGATGTCTGGGTCATTCCTAGCCATTTAACGGTCACATCTGCATCTGTGCTACCTGCTGATCAGACTGTGTCTTTGCACACATTTTACCACACTGATCCTTTTGTATCTGCATCACTGTTCGCAGATTTGTTTCTTACCTTCGTAGAGAATTCCTGTTTCACCATGATTTGCCCATTGTGTAAATTCCCATCTTGCTGAAGAACACAACCTGTTCCCTCCCAGGGGGTGTGTATTAAACACCTTCACTGCCAGAGCCTACTTCTGCCTCTGTGCATTAGCAAAGTACAGAAATATTTACTTGAAAAAATTACAGCATCTCATGGAACATCAATGAAAACATGCTGCACCTGAGACAGAAAATACCAAAAATGTCTAGATAAAGAAAAAGAAGAAATTATTCACCTGGTTAAAATGGACCCCCAATTTCCCCCACTAGCGCCTTAGGAAACTGCACAGTTGTTATTTTGACAAGATATTAGATATGATTTGCTCACAGCTATTCATCATCTTTAGGTTTAAATCTAGTGGCCTAAAAGCATGACAAGGTATATTTTAATCAGGAGAATTCTTGTCCCATCTGCATTTTCTTCTCTCAAAGTTATTGAGATGCACATAATTACCCAGAGGCTAAATTTGGACCATAAAGTGATAATCTTTCTTCTGTTGTTGTTGCTTTGTAAGTATTTCCACAGCAAAACAAATGGAATGTTACAAAGAGGCTTATTACATCAAATAAGGAATTAGCAGCAGGAATCAATAATCTCCAAAGTAACAAAGATCCTATTTCCAGGCAAATACACTTAACTTCAAAATAAACAAAGAAGCCCCCATGAAACAAAACACGTCCACAGGGACTTCAAACCCTGTGTGCTACACTGAACAGACTGCAGCCTTTCTCTTCACTTGCTGCATAGTGTGACACCAGCTTTTTATATTTACTCCCTGAAGTTACGAAGGCTCAGTTCAACCCCTAACAAAGTTTCTTCATTCTGACTAGTATCAGGTGCCTGTACTCTTGCCTGCACATTCCCCACCTTCCCCAACACTTTATCAATGTAAAAAACTGCTGTGCTATCACAGTCTTGCTGCCGGGTGGAGACCAGTATTATTTTCCTTATTGTTTTACTTAATTAGAGCTGATGTTGAACTATGGAAGAGGAGGGAATGCCCCACAACATCTTCCATCTTTCTTATATGAAATGGGAGAGAAACCTGTTCCTGGTCCAGCTGTCTTGAAGTCATTTCTCCTTTACACTTTAGACACTTCACTTCTTAAACCCCACTGGCACAGTGTTGTAGATGTCTTCCCTGTGACATTTCAAATCAGGGTGATATTAAACTCTCATTTTTGCAACTGTTAGTCCTCTAACACAAGACTACCTTAAACTGGTGACTATTTTTTGAGCTTCTTACTGGTCCAAATAGTTTAGCTGGCATTCAGGCAAGGAGGCTGAAGAGAGTTAAAACATTTTGTACGCAAGACAAAGAAAGTATGTTTGCTTGTGGCTGCTAAAATGCCACAGGAGAAGCCTGGATTTCATAGAATCATAGAATAATTAGGGTTGGAAAGGATCTTAAGATCATCTAGTTCCAACCCACCTGCCATGGGCAGGGACACCTCACACTAAACCATGTC
>JANHGB010047979.1:0-22377 GCA_026283785.1 Coracopsis vasa
ACACCTGACCCAAACTAGCCAAAGGGGTATTCCATACCACAGCACGTCATGCCCAGTATATAAACTGGGGGAGTTACCCAGAAGGGACCGATTGCTGCTTGGGTCAGTCTGGTATTGGTCAGCGGGTGGTGAGCAATTGTATTTGACATCAATTGACTGTCTTGGGGTTGTATTCCTCTCTCTTTCAACTATTATTAATATAGTTTACTGTATTTCAGTTACTAAACTGTTCTTTCCTCAACCCACAGGTTTTACCTTAATTTTTTTTTTTCCCCTATTCTCCTTTCCATCCCACCAGAGTGGTGGAGGAGTGAGTGAGTGGCTGCATGGTACTTAGTTGCCAGCTGGCTTTAAACCACAACAGTGCTGCATTTCCTGTGACAGTTGCATTCAATTAGATCTTAAGTAAAATAGTTCTACAGCAAGATGAGGTATGAGTTTGAAACTATTGTTGCCAGTTTCATCATGCTTTACAAGTGGCATTTGGGTCAGCTTACCTATGAAGGCAAGTCTTTGTGCATTTAATTCTACATTGAGTGGAGCAAAAGTGAAAATCCCATTTCCTTATTAAAGAGAAAACTAGGCAGTTGAAGTGGGAAATACCAGCCCAGCCCTAATCAAAATTTATGCTCCTAATTCCTGGAACCACCCTTCCCTTCCCTACAGCAGTTTCTGCCAAAGCTACTCTGCTTATTATATCTTGTTTTAACATTTGGCTATTTCTTGTGAGGTGCCTATCTCTATATTTTTTTTTTTCCTATTAATACCAGGATCTATAGTAAAATTTGTACAGATACAGTGCAGATTTGAGCACTAAAATGGTAATAGTAGATAGGTTGTGTATAGGCATATCTTGAGCAGAATGGATTTGTTTGAACTTGGAGGTATGGAGAGCTGTGACATCAAAGTGCACGGTGAGGGTTCGGAGAGCTAGCACATGCTCCTGTGTATGTCACTGGCAATAGGCAGGGGAGGATGTTTTAACCCCCCAAAATTCCACTCCTACTGCTTTGTGTGTGTCTGTACCGCTGTGCTAGCTCTGCTTCAGTGAGGGTCTGGGTGATTGGGGTGGGGTGGTTGTGGTTTTATAATTTTTCTGGAATTTTACTAGTGCGTTAGTACAATTGCAATGTACAATTACATACATGTGCAATTACATTATGTGCAATTACACAAAAGGTTCAATATTAAGCAACCTGGTCCAGTGGAAGGTGTCCCTGCTCATGGCAGGGGGGTTGGAACTAGATGATCTTACGGTCCTTTCCAACTCAAACAATTCCGTGATGCAAATTATCTAGCATCTGACTTCAGTGATGAATATTATGTCCATTCCATTTTCCAACATCTCTGTAAATACATTTTCTCATGTATTTCAACCTTTATAGCACTGCAAGCAGATATCGCAAGTGGAGTGCCTACAGTAGGGATCAGAAAAGCCTACATGCTTACCTGTAAGGATTTAAACATCTTGTGTAAATGAGATCTTAGTGAAAAGTAATTATCTTGTCTATTAGGGTTTTGCTGATTTCCTTGTAAACTGAATCAAAAAGGAAGTTTGCAACACTCCTTAGCTACTGTGTTTTAATCCTTTCCCAGATATAAACGGGAGATTGCCCAACGGGACTGTGACACTCTTACACTGAAAATATGAGGCAATGTTTTAAACGGCTCTCCACAGCCAATAACTATCCTCTGAGATATTATAGACAGGTTACAACAAATCACTTTTGCACAATGCCATGGTAACTACTTTGCTTCAATTTAAGTATTACTAGGAGCAGAGCGCAGATGATCATGCTCCAGTGCTTGGGATGGGACCTGATGCTCTTCAGTTTACGAGTATAGACACGGGCAAGAACATAATGTGTAACATCTCATGTGTGTGTATCTGGGGACTAGTATCACTAACTTAACTGTAGTTTAGCCAGCTAAGGGAAGAAAGACATTTAGAAATATTGATAAGCTTAAAGAAAGTTGTTTTGGGAGAATTCAAAGGCGATGATCCTTTGTTTCTGTTGTCAGCCTCAAACCATGAGAAGGTCAAGGCCAGGTTGGACAGAGCCTTGGGCGACATGGTCTAATGTGAGGCGTCCCTGCCCATGGCAGGGGGATTGGTGCTTGATGATCTTAAGGTCCTTTCCAACCTTAAACATTCTATGATTCTATGAATTCTAAGTTCCAGTCAAAACTGGAAGAAGATGGAAGCTTCTCCAGAGCAAGCATGAGGTACAAAGCTATTTCAGGTATTCAGGAAATGCTTAACCTCCCTGGTATGGTGTTAATGAAAGTTGATTTCAGTGGTGGCATTTTGGATAGATGTGAGTGCAGGGCTGATAGCATGTGGTGGATATTGAATGTGACCAAAGCAAGTGAGATTTTACACCCAAGTGGAGAGAACACTGTGCCTCAGGATACTGGTGGATGAAATAACCAAGCAGTCAAGGTAGGCAGCTCCTCCTCTCCACTGTTCTGCCAGAGACCCTCTCTTTAATTTCCCTTGTTATGTGACGTGTACATGATGTCTACTGAAGCAATTTCTAGAGAGTAATGCCCACAGTGGATATCCTTTTTGGGCGCCAGGGATACCTCCAGAAAAATAATAGACCTTTTGTGTCAGTTAAGACTTACTATTTCTTTTTGTCCCTGGGGATCTGGGGAAGCAGAACTCCTTCCTTCAGAGGCTCCATATGAAATTAGAGGGATTTCTCATGGAAAAAGATAATTTAGAAAAAGATAAGTGTCTAGTAAGGCAGTCAGTAAAGCAGCTGGGAAAGAAGGGAGAAAAGTGAGGTGGAAAATCGTTTGAGATCTGGCCAAATGTTTCTTTTAAAACACTTTTCAAGAGAGAAAATAGCTTATCAATGTAGATGTCAAATTTTCAAGAGCTGAAACTACTGTGTTCTGGCTTGGGGTTTTATGGTTTTTAATTTTACCACGCGCATGTGAACCCGTGGGAAGCCCACACTGGAGCAGCCTTCTGGCAGGGTCCATAGCTGTGTGGGGAGAAGAGCCCACACTGGAGCAGGTGAAGAGTGTGAGAAGTCCTACCCTGAGGAGGAAGGAGCGACAGAGGTAACATGTGATGAACTGACCACAACCCCCATTTCCCATCCTCCTGTGCCATTGAAGGGGAGGAGGTAGGGAATTCTGGAGTAAAGTTAAGCCTTTAAGAAGGGGTGAGGGGAAAGTGGTTTTAACATTTTTTTTATTTCTCATTGTCTGACTGATTTGATTGGTAATAAATTAAACTGATTTTCCCAAATTGAATCTTTTTCCTGTGATAGTAACTGGTGAGTGATCTCTCCCTGTCCTTATCCCATGAGCTTTTTGTTGTGTTTTCTCCACCATGTCCAGCTGAGGAGGCGACCAGTCTTTGGTGGGCACCTGTTGTCCAGCCAGGGTCAACCCACTACAGATAGAGAGCCTCTTCATTTCAAGCTGTCTTTAGCTGTTAGGTCCTAACAGCAAACCAATTTCTGCACTAAGGAATAGTGGGAATGAAAATTATTACCAGTGCTGATGTTGTTTTCCTAGCGTGGCTGGGATTTGGTGACAACTAACTGATAGGAACTAAGCGGAAATCATTTCTTAATCACAGGAAGCTTTGGAGCTTCTGACCTTGTGACAACCCCACTTCTGGCTCACTTCATGCGTCACTTCATCTATCTCACCACACCGAGTAATGCATTTTAGGCATCTAAACTGAGACATCAAGATACAAAGCAGGCTGAAGAACCAGATGGGCTTAAGAATCTGTCATTGTGTAAGGTATTCATATGGCCAATGAACTTCTACTCTATTGCATTGTGTAATTCCCAGAGGTCAAAATTATTGCCTCTTGGCTAAGGCAAGAATTTAGACTGTCCTCCAGGCTTGTTCAGAGGTGCTTGAGTCTAAGAACATTGGCTTATCCCTGCTTTGACCACAGCTTAAAAATCTTCAGCACAAGGCTGTCCTAAAAGCTTGGGAATAGCCATGCTTCCAGCCTTCCCTCTACAATCCATTCTCCGAGCAATCTTCTTGCTCTTTCTTGAAAACCTTCAGTATGTCAGTGTGTTTTGAGGCCAGTGCATCTAGAAATATCTCTGGTGCTTCAGAAGGGTACCACACACTCCCTAGCAGGGCCTCCTCACCAAGCTGAAAAGCAACAGAACCAAAACTATGCTTAGTAGATTTTATTTTTTTCCATAAATATTGAGGGCCTCTGGAAGTAAGGAAAAGCTGGCCACTGGGTTCAGAGAAAGGAAGAGTAAGGCAGAAGGACATAAATAAACAAGGGACAGTAATGATTCTGAGGCATTTCAGTGTTGGTCTCTTGGAGCATCTGATGCAAATGCTTCAAAATAAAACAAGAAATCTGAAAGCTATTCTGTTTTCTTTGAGCACCCTTTTGCATGTGGATTTCAAGCATTAAGAGAAGGAAATTCTGCCATATCAATGGATGTTTTAACCAGAGAAGCAATGATACTGTCAGAGCTAACTATGGTGACTATGCTCCAAATCCCTCAGCAACAGATCTGTAGCTCAGGTTGGCTATCGTGTGATTGTTGAGAAAGACTTACTTTTCTCTCAGTTAAAAGTTCTTACTTTGGTACACAACTGCAGCAGCCCAAAGGCAGAGAGTTAATCTGAACAACTGGTACTTAATTTGTATTGGCTCTCATGGATGCTGCTTACATTAATTACAGAGAACCCATTGCACAAGATGAACTATTACTGAATCATTTCTTAGTTTTATGAAGCATAAGCCAGCTTTCATCCCACATGTAAGGCTTTGAACTGTTTCTGAATACTTTCTCAATTCGTTCTCTTTGGGCTTTTATTCCACCTGCAGGTCTCGTCTTTTCCACCTACACAGCCTCCAAAACAACAGGGTCAATCCTGCTGCTTTGACGCAAGCCACGCTCTCACTGACATCAACGGAGTTTTGCCTGCGTTGAGATGACGACCAGTGTTTACTGTGACAAAGGCAAGGTACTGTCAGGCTTACGGACTGCATGTTGGTCTGGGTTGTTCTGGTGGGTGGAGTTGAGGGGAAGGTGTATATTGGATTGGGGTAAGGGAAAATAGCTGTTTAGGAGTGGGGAATTCAGTAGCTCTAACATTTGCTGCCCTAATGCCTAAAGATGGCCATGCAGAGCAGCTCATGATTCCCATGATCATGCACAAGTCTGTCAGGGTGCCCTCCTCAGGGTGTCACATCTGCTGTATGCTATGCATAGACCTGTCTCCTGGTTGCCAAATGATTTCCCAAAGTGGAAGGTGCATATAGGAAAACAATGGAAAATCTGTAAAATTTCTGCTGTTCCCTTGTTTCGCAGCCATTCCCAATGTGTGTGCTACGCTGGATCCCAAAATTGGAAGGGATGAGACAAGGATTATGTCTCAGAGAAGCAAGGTGAAAGTTTCTGAATCCCCTGGGTGGTTCTGTCAGAGCACTGTCTTAACTGGCATGGGAAGGAGCTGAAGTGTTGTTCTGCTCTGACTGACATGACCTTTTACATCTTTGCTTTGATTTTCTGACAGTATGATACATCACACACCCAGAAGGTGGTTAAATGCAAATGGATTCTGCCTTACACAGAAGGCAGGGGAAAAAAAGGTGCATTCCCTTCACCTTAAAAAGTGACTTCATTAGAGACAGTATTTGTCAAAACATCTCTGTCCCCAGTTGTGTTGCTAACAATTTAAGCCAGACACTTTTCTCCGAGAAGATACAATCTCAAAGGAACAATTAGAGAATCTTTAAAAAATATTCATAATTAAACAAAACAATTTGCTGATTTTTGCTCTTCTTCTGTTTTACTTCTGATGAGCTAAGGGAGAGCAGCAGAGTTGACTTTTGTGTGGTTTGTGCCCTTGAAACTATGGATCTGGCTTACAAAGATGTATGCAACCACAGTCAAGAGCAGTTCTTAAATGCCATGTTTGTTTGAGTGTTGTATGTAGAAAGGATTTGAAGTTTCCCCTGGAGAATGAGTATCTGTAGGTGACTGCACAGATTTCTTATGTGGTTAAAGCATTAGAAAATGGCAATGGGATTGCAAACTGTCAGAGTGCATGGGGAGAGACAAAACCCCTATGAACATTTGCAGCTTCAGGTGAGTTGGTAATTCTCTTGTGAAACTTTTCTTTGAGCAGTGCACAGATATGGTATAGCCCATACCTACGTGGAGATGTGACACTTGTTTCTACAGCAGTGGTGTCTACCTAATAGTCACCCAACAATCAGCACTGTTTAGCTTGGGGACAGGCTTAACTGATACGGCTTCTGGGTCCTTGGTACCTCAGCTTATGTGTATTCCTTCAGCTTCCCCTTGAAGGCTGCAGATTTTAGCATCCACAAAATGTACTGCCACTGCAGGGGGAGACACTTCCAGTGCTGTGCCTGGCTTCATGGCTTCACTTGAGTTTCATTCCAGTTGTTGGCTTTGAGGAAACAGTGAGACAGCTGTTCCCTTTTTATCCTCTTTGTGACAACATTCTTGATTTTGTAGAACTTCCTTCATGACCCTTTTAAGTTGCTTCTTTTCCAGACTAAATTCCTGATCTATTCAGTCACTCCTCATACAGAAGCTGCTCCATGTTTGGGATGTCCATAAACATGCAAATAGTTCAGAGCTCTTGCCTTTCTGAAATGCTGTTAATAATATATTTTGCCTTTTACTTGAAAGCTAGGCTTGGTTTCTATCAGCTGGAGAGGTTGTCCTGTGTGTAATAAGTTGTTACAGACAGGAAAGAAAGGGTGACAATAAATGAGCAGTTTCCCTGCCAGGAGGAGGGTAGTGGTGGAGTTTTCCAGGGACCTGTGTGGAGCCCTGTGCTCTTTCATGTATTTATGAGTGATTTGAAAAGATGAATCATCACCCAGCAAGTAAATAATAAGGAAGGCTGCAAAGAGCTGCAGAATTCCGTAAACCTGGGGAGAAAACAGAGTGACAGCTGTCACTGTTGCATGCTGTGACATGGCAGTGGCTTGTCAGCTGTGCAAAGTCATGGAGACAAGGCAGGGAAATCCAGTCAGCTGCAGGGACACAACAGTGAGCCCTCAGCTCCTAACTGGTATTCAGGAAAGGTGCTGTCACGGGAGAAAGTTCTCTGGAAACACTGATTCAGTGTTCAGCAGTAGTCAAATGCCGCTGGAAATGAGATGAAAGGAAGAGAAAACAAAACAATAACTGTCTGTGCTACGCATAAACCCCTAGAGCTCCTGTACCTTGGGTGTTCTATTTCTGATCACCTCGCTTTAAGAAAGGGTTTGGTATAACCATGCACTGAAGAGAAACAACAATTTTATAAGTGATATGAAGAACTTCCTTGCAGATAAAGGTTAAATAGTGTGGGACTTTTCAGCTTGGAAAAAAAGACACCTGAGCAGCCATATGATAGAGGCCCATGAAACAGTTGGAATGGTATGTGGAGGAAGGTTACAAAACTACTAGTATATATTCTTCATAATGTCACATCCTGGTACCATCGAATGAAATTATCAGGTAGCAGGTTTAAGACAAACATATGCAGTATATATGTATATGATGTATTTATATATATGATGTATAGGTACATTATGAAGCTAGTTATCTTAGGCTATTATGGAGGCCGAATGCAGGTACTAGTCCTAGAAGGGGTAAGATACGTTCACAAACAATGAATCTGCTGAGATTTACTGTACCTGAGAACTTGGATGCCATTTCAGCTCAAGAAATCCTTAAATCAGTGACTGCCTGAAGCTGGAAGCACATATTGAGAAAAAGATCCTTCTGTACTTGTCCTGTTCCTTATCCCTTCCTGACGTATCTGCAACGGAGCAGGTAACTTTGGTCTGCCTGTATTTGTATGTTGCTGTGAGCATGCTGAAAGCTCTGAGATGTCCATCACAGGAGCTTAAGAGCAGATTAACTAAAGGTCTCTCTGAGAGGGGGTAGATAAAGCTTATCCTGCTTCAGGAGGAAAGGGACCCTCTGAATATCATTTTGATCCCATTTCCTGCAATTCTGTGGAGACAGTGAATGAAAGTGCCTACTTTTCCACTTCCCACCTCTGGGCTTTCATCAGGACACGACAGAAAGTGGTCCTGGGTGCTAGAAGGAGAGGAAATCTGAAACAAAGGCAGAGCTTGCAGCCGTCATGTAATCTTCCCACCGCTGCAATCACTGTGGAGGCTGAGGGTGAGTTACACCAGAGCAGACATGCCAGGATGTGACTCAAAGGCCAGGCTAAGCCATAAGCCAGGTCTGTAGGCGCTGGAGCCAACATCATGTCAGTCTGCTGTGTTACTGGCAGCCTGCCCATGGAGGAGTGCAAGTGGCAGAACAAGGTTGTTTCCAGCCCTGGGAGAAAGGAATTGCAACCATTGAGCCTGTAGGTATGAGCGGTTGTTATAAGATCACAGCAGAAGCGGTGAAGATCCAGATGAAGGAGTTTCACAACACATCTGGCCCTTGAGGTTTCCATGGGAAAAAGGATAGACCAGGAATGGGCTTACAGGACAGATAGCAATCTCACCCTTACATACTTCTCTTAGCTTCTCATTTTGGTATGATTGTGGGTTTGGATTGTAAGCTAACCTGCAGGACCCTGTTGCCAGATGCAGGCTAATGTTCATGGTTGGGAGGGCAATTGCAGCAGATGCTGATTCTCACGCATTTCAGAATGCACATTCAAGGCAATGCCATAGGGAAGTTACCACTGACTGTCTGCCTCCTGCTCTCTCCCAACAAAATGAATCCTTGTAGGTAGCGCTGAAAATGGACAGCAATAGACTTGAAAAGCTAACAGACTGGGAAAAAAAGCCATGAAAAAGATCAAGAGTTCTATACTTGCAGTTACAGAGATGAATTGAGCTCCCAAAGAACACAGCAAGAACTGGCATTTGAAAATCACAGCATTCAAGAAAAGGTATAAGCAAACAGTGAATTGGTATGTATTCCCCTATGTCCTCTTTTAAAATGACTGAAGATTTATGTGAGCTACAGCCTTTTTTTTCCACTGACTTACTTTGAGGTCTTCTGTTACTAACAGACAAGCAGGACTGCCAGGAAGATAGCTGAACTTGTAACTTTCAGTCCAGCTCGTCAGCCCTCAGTCCAGGAGACTGGAACTGCGTCTAACCACAAATACCCAAATATGCCTCTGGGTATTTTCCAGAGGCAAATATCCAAATTTTCCTCTGGTAATCCCTCCTCAGAGGCAAAACAGCTTCCAGGCTCTGACTAGCTATTGAGAAGAGACCTGAAGATGTCTTCCATAGCCATATCATGCATGTTACGAGGCTGAGCAGTCAGAAGTATTTGATGGCTCCTGCCCAAGTCAGCCTCATAGCATCTACTACATATGAAATATGAGTAACATCCAGTCTTTGAACCACAGGAAAACCATTTCAGTGTAGTGCTATTAAGGTGTGTTCTACAAATAATAATCGCAAACAGCAACCTGCAGTCCATAAATGCATTCCACCTCCGCAAGCCCTCTCCTTTTTGTATGGGGCAAGACCTTTTGAAACCAGAGCAACAAATGAAAATACTTCTAGCTTGTTTTTAACTGTTGCTGACAACCTCTGGTTATTAGAGAGTGTGTTTCTTTCTTTTGTTACTTTTTGGTATATAATTTGCATTCATTAAATGAACAGGACTTTGAGCAACCTGGTCTAGTGGAAAGTGTCCCTGGCTATGGCAGGTGGGTTGAAAGTGGATGACCTTTAAGGTCCTTTCCAACCCAAACCATTCTGTGATTCTATTAAATGCAGACGTAGCATAAAAAATTGGAGCATAAGGGATGTGTTTGTGGAATAAAACCTGGTTGGAAGAATGCCAGTTGACTGCTAGTAGCTTTGAAGGTGGCATTTCTGTAATCCTGCTGGAAAATAGAGCCTGGCAGGAATTAACCTCTGCTGTTCCTGAAGTGCTTTTGTATTTAACATAGATAGACCAAAGGAATCACATTTACTTTAGCTAGGCATATCCTGGAGCCATCACATGATAGTTACAGGAGGAAGATGATGTGGTATCAGACCATTGTTGTTTGTGTGTCCTTATTAGCTCCCAATATTAGTGGAATGAAAGATTACATTGCAACATCCTAACCAGGATCCTAATGAGTGTTTATAGGGAGCAGTTTTTTTGTCAAGAAGTGCAGTTTTGGCCTGCTTAAACTCTGATCTGAATTCCCCAGATTTTTTAGGCAGGACTCTTGAAAGATTTTGGGCACAACAGGAGGAAGAAGACTGGGGTCTCTTACGCAGGCTGACTCGAAAAGTTTTCATCTCTTCCTCTCTGAGGAACAAGGCATTTTGCTCAGCAAGCAGAACTAATATCCTTTACTCTATAGCCTATGGTTTAAACATTCCGTTGTGGAGAACTACTGCACCCAAATCCCAGGACAGTTTCATCAGGTAAGGTTGGGATAACCACTCAGAATGGTGTATGGAAGTGATTAACAGACACCACCCAAGGGGAGGTCTCCGTCCACAAGCCTGCTTTCATATAACAGAGGCCTCCAAAGCCAATTCTCTGCCATGTCTCTTCTTCCTCTCTGTGCTAACTCTGACAAACTTTTGTGACAGGTTTGCCACCTGCAGGTGGGACCTCGGCCATTGGCTTTCACTGCAGATAGAGCAGGCCAAAACTGAGATTTCCATTTTCTTGAAATTAATTAAAATCAAACATTTTCAGTTTCTAGCCCACCTGAAATGATTTTTATTCGGTTTTCTGTTCAGCACTTCAAGTCCCTCCTCTGTTCCCTTCCCCAGTAAAATTTGCCGGTTCCTAATCCTAGGATTTACTTAAGCAACTACAGAGGATCCTGAAATGGCTTCTCTTCCAACTGCTTTGTCTCCAGCTGGAGACAATTACCGATTTGTCCAATTCTCACCACATACATCATTAAGATCAAAGGCAGACCTCAAAACATTGGCAACTAATTTCAGTGTTGTAGTTCTAATAAAATAAAAGTGGGCCGCTATTAGGCAACATCTTTTTTGTATGTGGTAACTTCATTGAATTCTGAGGTTTTCTTCATTCACAGATAGAATTAATCATAATTGCAATGATCTATGGATTACTGCTGCTTTTAAATCTGCAGCAGGGTGGCAGATGGGAGTAATTTGGGTATGTCCCTGGCAGGAGCAGGGAGAGAGGCAGAACAGTGTTAATAATTTGTTTTTTTCTTATTCTAATAAAATTCTGCATTCAATGCTAGACACTTTTTATGCAAGGGTCCCCTTTTACCACAAGGCTTGGTAGCAGATGTTGATTTGTTCTGTATCAGTGCAAACAAGAGGAAAAGAAAGTATCAGAGTTCAGTCTTCTGGACAGTAGACTTGGATGAGCCCAGCGAAGAGTTGCCAGATTTCAGAATTGAGGAGTGATGAACATGGAAGGTGGAAAGAATGAAGGGGACGGGGAATAACACATCAACATAGGAGACAAAGGCAACTGTAAATCATTTGCCCTCACTGAGCTGGAAGATAAGAATAACTGCTTTCTAAAAAAGTATCTCAATGTTTAGGCCCTGCTTCCCAGAGGAAACATCTCCCCTTTCAGCTCCCAGCTCTGGCAAAGAAACTCAGTGGCTTTTGAATCTGGACTGAGCAACTGTCTATAAAGCACAATCCTGTGATCAGCCCTGAGGCCTCTACCCTGACCCTCTGCTAGGTTAGGGCTCTGATGAAGATGAAGGTCTGGAACAGGGGCTGCCCACTCCAGGAGCTCAGCCAGGGCAGGGGCACGGGACATGCCAGCACATGGCCGATGGGTCCCTGGTCCTGCCAGCCTGTCTTAGGACACCCCACCTCCTGCTCATACCCCTCGTAACTGAAAACAAGTGTGAAAGGAGGCAGAAACTGGATTTACTGTGAGACTCTGCTATGGGCATACAGAAGTCCAAAGCATAGGCTGCAGAAAGGATCTGGAAAGCAAAAGGTGAGCATTAATTCAGTCTATGTTGCAGGTCATTTAAGCTTGAAATATGCCACCAGTTAGGAAGGCAGGCAAATCACAGAATCACAGACTGGTTTGGGTTGGAAGGGACCTTAAAGATCATCTGGTTCCAAAATCAGTGGTGATGAGACGACTATGTTTGGAACCACCTCGTTTGACTTGTATCCCAGTGCTCAGGTCAAGGCTGGAGTAGGACCACTCTTGCCAGCAGGATTCATAGTCTAAGAGGCTATCCCTGGGGTGCTGGATAGGACTACCCAGGAGTGAAAGGTGTTAAAGATGAAAGACACAAACGTGGGAGCCTAGGATACATCTTTTCTTCTGAGGTGTGAACTAGCCTCTGGACTGCAGCACAGAAGATGCTTATTGGCTCTGAATTCTTCTCCTCTTTTGTAATGAAAGTGGCTCCTGCTTTTTGGGCTGTCAGTGACCTCTGTTGCAGGTAACCCCTCCTGAGTGGGACTTTCCAGGAGCTGTGTGCTGGAAGTCTTGGCTTGGGCAGGGTTTTGTCACCGAATTGCTTTGTAGCATCATCCTCCCCATCATCACCCTCCTCCTGCTGGTCCAGGCAATGGAAGAGGTAATGTGGTGGCAGAGTATGGGTGCCTTCAACTGGGCTCGGTGCCTGTGTGATGAACAGGCTAATTCCCTGTGCCATGAGCTGGGTAGCTGGGGTGCAGTTGCAAGCTCCGTCTGTCTGGATGCACTGCATGATAAAGGGGGTGTCTTAAACCACTGCAGCAAAATCTGTTAGAGCTGCTCTGCCAGAGCCTGGAGTTAAAAGGGGCCTTTTCCCATGTAGTCATGCCAGAAGAGATGATCACAAACAACAGGCTGTCACTGTTCTGCTCTGAAGTCTTGGTTTTTGCAACACCCTGATTTAAGAAGTTCCATCCCCCAGTGACTCCAAGGATACCAATAAACCAGGCAAAGCATCCTGCTTACAGGGAAAGCTTTGCAGGAGGCACTTGAGTCTCAGAGCTGTAGCTGCTTCATCAGGGCTGCACAGAACTCGGCTGCTGCTGAAGTCTAGGCTCTGGCTCCGTGTATCCATGTCACCTGGGGTGGCCCTTCCATCACCACATGGTCAGCAGTGGTGCAAGTTGACCTCTTGTGATGGAGGTGAGCTTGACACCACCCCTGTGTAACCTTGAATCTTCAAACATTTTTTTTAAAGGTGAAATAATCCGTAGACTGATGCTCTAAAAAGTATGGGCCTGGATTTCCCCCCCGCTTCGTGCCTGCAACATTATAGGTTTGATATGACCTACTGCAACTGTGTTGTGTATGGTGCGTGGTACGTCATTGCAACTCCAGAGGGCATATCAAAGGCTAATCTGAAAGCTGATTTATGGCAACCCACCTCAGCCTGTCACTTCTGACACTTTGCTATGTTTCCTGACTTTCTACCTGGTTTATTTTGGAAGCAGAAGGGGAAGACAGGATCTGTTGGATAGGCCAGCTCTTCAGCCGATCACTGGAGCTTTGCCAGTTCTTGCCATATGGGGACTGGGCACTGGCTTTGTCAGATGATATCATACCTAGCCATGTTTTAGTGACATCTGGCTAGACGTTCTTTGCTTTCTAAGAGATTTCCTCTTACTCATCCCAAATATTTTGCTCTTGGATCCGATATTATCAGACTATAGCTTTTCCTCTAGCTACAGTGAGGTATTTACATGCCCACAATCACAGTGGATAAATCTCTTTTAAAGAGTTAATCGTAACCTCTTTTATCAGCACACTGTAGTAATCCGCTGTAAGCAGGCTGCAGCAAACCTTTTATTAGGTCAGTGTCACCACTGATATTTTCTCTCTTCTCTTTTGTCAGGTGTCAGCCATGGTAGCAGGAGGTGTTTCAGAGACATCAGGAGATTAAATGATCGTGTGTACATACAGGAGTTGATAATATGCATCTTGCATGCATGTGTTACTTGGTGATAACAAATCCGAGAGTAGCATGCAAAGACAAGTAGGAAGAGTGCGAAGACATTTTCACTGTGATTTGGCACATGGCAAATTCTCGTGACTCCTGTCTTGGATGTCTATGCAATGTGCGTTTATTTGCTCTTCATTCTTGTCACACATGCTACACATACATTGTTGTAAATGTACCTGTATGAATGAATTACTGGAATAGGAGGGAATGTGAACTGCACACTCACCTCCAGCAGCCTCCTTGTCTGGGTTTGTGCAGTTGCTGTAGGATCAGTAAAAACATTTCAAAAGGAAAAACGATTCATCCAAGGAGCTCTAGCAAGAGGTCAGCTCTGTTCAGACCCACCCCAGAAAACAGAGGGGATGTCTGACCAGAGGAAAGCCAGTGGTGTTATCTGCCCGTAGCCCCTGCTCCAGCCCTTCTCACTGTGCAGGCATTAACACTTTTGCATACAGTTTTTAAAGAAGATTGTTTCCAAGTACATGCTATGGGGGTTTGGCATGTCCACTACTGCACTGGAGGGATTCCAGGTAAAGCAGAGAACCAATGGGGTTTGGGAAGTTGGTGGGGCTCATCTAAGTTCATAGTATCACAGAATCAGATAGGTTGGAGAAGACCTTTAAGATCATCAAGTCCAACCATTACCCCAGGACTGCCAAGTCCACCACTAAACCATGTCACTGAGGGCCTCATCTACACGGTTTCTGAACACTTCCAGGGATGGTGACTCCACCCCTGCCCTGGGCAGCCTGTTCCAATGCCTGATCACCCTCTTCATGAAGAATTTGTTCCCAATATCCAGTCTAAACCTCCCCTGGAGCAGCTTGAGGCCATTACCTCTTGTCCTATCTCTTGTTACTTGAGAGAAGAGACCAACCCCCCCCTCACTACAACCTCCTTTCAGGTAGTTGTAGAGAGCGATAAGGTCCCCCCTGAGCCTTCTCTTCTCCAGACTAAACAACCCCAGTTCCCTCAGCCGTTCCTCATCAGACTTGTGCTCCAGACCCTTCACCAGCTTTGTTGCCCTTCTCTGGACCCGCTCCAGCACCTCAATGTCTCTCTTGTAGTGAGGGGCCCAGAACTGAGCACAGTGTTCAAAATACCCACCAGTGCCGAGCACAGGGGGATTATTACTTCCCTGGTCCTGCTGGCCACGCTATTTCTCATTTCAAGCAAGGGTGCTGTAACCCCAGGTTTGGGGCTGTCTGGAGAGACCAAGGAAGTACGATTGGAACAAAGAGGGCCTCAGGCACCCGGCATTTGCCTTTGAAGAGAGGACCGTGTATCCTCCACTGTTTTTTCTCTTCCCCGATTTACAGGTCAGCATTAGGAGGCCTGCACGCACTTGAGAAAAACCAGCAAGCCGCGTCCAGTCCCATGGGTCTTACTCATGGGACTAGTCCTTACTCATCGGATCGGCCCCCGCAAGGCCGATGAGACTGCTTGTATGATTGAGCCTTTTGGCAGAAGGGCTTGTTCATTCAGATGGGATCTATTTGTTTTGCACGCTGTAAAACTGCAGCTGGAGTTTTACCCGTGCGAGCTCAAATGTGCAAAGGGTGACAGGCTCACCCGGGACAGTGCGGGAGCCCAGGACGGTCCTGGCCACCCAACAGCGGTCTCCAGGAAGCCACCATGAATGTGTATCCAGGCACAGGATTGTTTCCTCATCTCATCCTGGGACCCCCACAACTTCCCCTTTCCCAGGGCTGTGACAGCAGGTAGGGCCCTTGTGTCTTTTTAGCTGCTGTAGGATTTATGCCCTTTAAATCAAATGAAGAAGGTTGGAGTGGATGCAGAGTCTTCCCATTCACGTGATATGTTGCAAAGGACATTCCTTTGCGTCCATATTTTTCCCCACACAAGCAAAAATGTTGTCACACTCAACTACAGAGCAGCAGGGAGCCAGGAAAGGGGCAAGCTCTGATCTGGGCAGCTGAAAGTTGTAAAAAGCTCTGTGCTGGAACTGGTCCAGCTGCAAAGACGCCCCCCCCAACTCTGATGATCACAAACATCCTGCATGTCTGTTTCAACATGGCATCTTCATCAGCAGTGTCCTTGGCTGTATTTTCACTGCAGAGGTGGATGTATGGGGATTGCCCAGCTCAGAATAACAATGGTGCTTCCTGCTCTGTGGAGCAGGCAGTGGTGAGGCACAGCAGCACTGCAAACCTCCTTTTTTGTCTCAGCTTCCTGTTAAAGCTGAGAGCCTGGAAGGAAGGATGGTCTTACAATTAGGACACTGGACTGGTAGGGCTGAACTGCAATTGTAGTTTCTGAAGTCATTTAAACTCTGCTTCATTTTGTTGCATTTTAGGAACAGGAGCAATTCCCTATTTCAGAGGAGAAAAGGTCATGAAAATTTGTGGCTTAATGGAAGAACATGGTCATGAGAACCTAATGAGAAAC
Organism: Coracopsis vasa; assembly: GCA_026283785.1. Lineage (NCBI taxonomy): Eukaryota > Metazoa > Chordata > Aves > Psittaciformes > Psittacidae > Coracopsis > Coracopsis vasa. Next base: position 16,285 of record JANHGB010047979.1, read on the forward strand.
GAGAGGAAAAGCCCCTAGGCTGTGGCACTCAGGGATGCTGTTTGATGGTGGTAAAAGTATCACAGTGGCAGGAGTCTTGTCTCCTATAGACAAAACGTTCAGCTTTTTGTGGCTAGAGAGAACTTTGAAGTGTGCAGCCTAAAACCAAGGGGAGGCTTTACCCTGCTGTGTATAACTTTCAGTGATCTGTGTGTAGGTAAATTTGCCCATGAAGAAAAGTCCTTCCTCATGGTTAGCACAAGGCTTCCATGGCAGTACATTCCTACAACATTGCCATCACCGACAGATGGGCTCAGCACTCATGAGTCTGTTTAAAATTACTTATTTTGTCCACTTCTGAGATGGCTTCTCCTGTTTCCAAAGGTAACGCATGCTGTTGCAGTTAATAGTTAAAATCAGACAGCTGTGCTGTTTTAGCTGTTGGCAGTTCTGCTTTGGCTTTGCTTAAACCCATGTTGTCAAGGGCTCTTCTACATCCACAAACGGCAACACTCTGGTGATCAACCAGAGAATTTTTTTTGCACAAGCTCTGAACCGTCTCCCACAGGCGGTTTAGCACTGGTTTAACTAGCACATTTTATAGCCTCTTAATTAATATTGGCAAATTGGTCAGGTTGCTGAAATCAATTTGAATATAGTTTTCCTTAAGCCATTTTCTAAACCAGTCTTCAAAGCACACCACTACATTGGTGCAGAACTCTGAGCATTTTGGGGTTTTTGCACTGTGTTAGACCAGCTCGTACTTGTACAACAGTGATGGTTCAAATCAGAATATGCTTCTTTGCTACTTCGAAAAGGACTTTGGTGGAATATCAGATCTTGTCCTTGCTTACTTCAGAATGTGCCAAATATAACTGGAGAAGATGAGTTTTAGAAAAGACAGGAAGTAAAACAAAAAAACATCCACCATTCTTCATATGCTATAAAGCAGCAGAAATACCACCTAAGTTAAAATACTTTCACAACACCATTAAATCTATTTATCTATTAAAGGTCCAATATCTCCTTTCGGTCAGTTCATTTCGGTTATTCTTCTTTATGATCTCTTTTTCACTTCCAGCTCACAGGACTAAGCTTGCTTTATTTTTTTCATGGTACATTTCCCCCTTCCTGTTTTTGCCTCCTCATACTCACCCAAGAGATCTGGGGTGGTCTGAAGACAAGATAGAGCTCCTGCTGTGTCCAAAGATAGCTTCTGGGCTGGATGGGTAATGTGATAAGGAGCCTTTCACTCTCTGGGTTGCTAATTTGGCTATAAATTGGATGGGTCGTGACTGAAATAGGTTGTTCTTTGGGAGCTTTCTAGTGTCTGTTTGACATGATTCATTCATGTTGATAGCAATCCAATCCCATTTGTCATAAATCACCACCACAACTGAGCTTAACATGCTTTCAGCCTGACCCCCACCAAGATGCTGTGAGCCTTTGGATGCATCTGTCCTGTCTGGATTTTCTCCTCATGGTGGTGTTGCCTGTGCTCTTTATACAGAAAAGTTGACACAGTGCTTTTCATCAGCTGGAAAAGACAACTCAGTGCCCCAGCAGTAAGGGCAGAAGCAAACTCCCCCTTTGCTGTCAGCTATGCTATTTGAAGATGTTATTGCCTGTTCAGGATGCAGGTGACTGTCCCTTTGCTGGAGGTGACCATTTCCAGAGCTGTGGTGCTGTACAAGCCCATATAGACAACTTCTGGTGAGCTTCAGTCAGCTGCATGTGTTTGAACAGTCCACACTGGTACATTAAAATAATCTAGCTGATCTTGACTACAGGAGGTTGGGGACTCCTGTTGTAGAGGGTCCCTCCTGCTAGCCCAGGTGTGGCCACTATGAGTAAGAAGGTGCCATTGTGCCCCTGGCAATGAAAATGCCTTTTGCTGGCAGAATAACCCTGAAAGTCTGTTCACAGCCTGTGTGTGAACATTCACAGCTGGACTCAGCATCCTTTCCAAAGATGGAGGAGGTTCACTGCTGCATCTTGTTGTGGTGTCTGTGGAGTCCTGTTGACCTGCTGCTGCTGTGCCCAGCATGGTTTGGACCTGAACCAACTTGGACCTTGAGGCAATGTTCAGTCCATGGGCTTGGACCCAGTCTCACTAAGTGATTTGGTTGTGGTCACCCCGCTGCAGAAAGCTAAGATGCACAGATGCGGTCTGGTGGTCCATTGACCTCTAGATCAAAGGGTAAGTGTGGTGTTACTCTGCACCTCACTGTTTGTCCAGTGCCTGCACCCCAGTTTTTCTAAATCTTAAAGATGTCATTGTTATACAAACGTGCAATCTGAGATAAAAGTGGTCATTTAATACCCAGGGCGATATCTCTAAGGGTTTTCAGCACCCCAGAGGTCACCCTGCCATTCCATTGCTCTCAAGGAGAACTACTTGATTAGACAGTATGACTGGAGCGGTGTGGTCTCCAGTCATACTTACAAGTAGCTTCACTGGAGTCCCTGCTCTTGGTGCACCAAAAGGCAGCAAGACCAGAGGAGCTGAAACATGAATAGGAGCTGAAAGCTTGGAGCTCTTTTCTGGCATGGCAGGTTTGCTCTGTGGCTTCCGCCAAATTTCTCTAAGCTTCAGTCTCTTGGCATTGAAAATGGAGAAAATGCTCCCATGGTGCCTGCAAAACTCATTGGGGAGCCATCAGCAGAGTTCTTTAGATCAGCAGATGGGAGGATTTGTGTGGTATTCATTATTTGCATCACAGACCTCCCTTTTTGTCCAATCAAATTTGGTTTTTCACCTGGGTGTCTTGTTGGAACTGCCACTGGCGTCCTAGTTCTGGGCATGCACTACACATTTTACCTGCTCTCTGAACATTGATCAAAGCTTTTGGGAGGAGAAGCCAGCAACATACTAAATGCATGTCAGTTCAGTTGTTTTCACATGCAGAGCTTTGCTTTGCCTGCTAAAGCTCATTGTCTCCAAGCCAAGTAATTGAAGGAGTCGAGGCCCTATTTAACCTTTCGGGAAGAGCTGATGCTTCAACATCCACAAAGAAGTTCTTTGTTTGAGGAGCTAAAGGATCTTTGCAAGGTTAGGCTCAGGTATTACAGCCCAGCACATGGTCACTAGCTGTAATGAGCAAGGTAGGTAGCTGGGGCTGGGATGTGAGGGACCTAGGGCTCCACTGATTCCTCTGATCAAGGGAATCTGGAACTGCACCTCCCACCTCTGAGGACATTGCCCTGGCCACCAGATGTGAAGTAGTGTACTCCTGAGGGAGGTGGAGAAAGGCATCGCAAGCACTCTGAGGAGTGTGTGATCCTTGTGTTGGATCTTCTGCTTTCTCTAAGGTAACTTAGATAATGACTGATCCACAGGAGAGAAAAGAGTCTTCTAGCCCTTCAATAACTGATTTCAGGCACTGGTACCTGCTCCTGTGAACAGGAGGGACTGCAGGTTACCCACACCAGGGTACCTTAGAGTTTGCTTTGTGATGGCAGACCCTCAGTTTGGAGCCTTTTGCTGAATAAGACAAGGAGTGGGTTTGAAATAGGAATGTCCTAAGCCCTGGGTTAAAGAGAATAGTGGCCTTCCCTAGTTTTTGGACCTTGGCTGTCTGTTGAATGTGGTTAAAATTCAGGGTAGAACAAATCAGCTTTTTCCAGGAAACAGTCTTCCTGAGATCCCGATCACCACCACAGGCAGTCTGCCTGAGTAAGGTGGGCTGTGTCACAGGAGCCAGGCAATAAGAATTTTACTCCACAACTGTCCAGCATTTGGTATGGCAGTTGGTTTATATGTTGTGTTGCATTCTGCTGTGAAAATGCCTATAATGAGTAAACCTGTGATGTCTTCATTATTCATTCTATATTCATACAGCAGTCATTTTATCTCTTTTTTAATTCCTTTTTTTCCTCTCAGGTGTCACTGGTGCTATTGTTGTGCTCCTGCCTGTGTTGGAAGTGAATTTGGACTAACACACTAAAAAACTGTTGTTCTTTATCTAATAACAATCATATTCAGCAAATCTGTGTTCAAAGTGATGTAGTTAATAGGAGGAAATTTTAATTTCACCATTTTTCTTTAATTTTCTTTATTTCCTTTGTCTCCTTTGGAATTTTTACCTTGTCATGTGCAGTTGCAGACTTGCCCTCTTTCAACTCGAGTCACCCTCCAACTGATCACTATCATTCCACAACCTGGAAAACCATGGATCTGGCTTGCTGCAAGCTGAAGCAGGCACCATATGAGGCATTTCTTCAGTGTCGTGCCTGGTATTAGCAAGGTACTCTACAAGCTACTTTGGCATTTTCACCCCTAGAAGTCTGTCTAGTATAATGAGGATCATGGGTTATTTAAGGTGAAGGGCTATCAGCTAGAGTGCTAAAGACCTGTCTTTCATCCACATCCTTCTGTAAGCAATTCCACATGTTTGCTGTCCATATGGACACTGCAAAAACAGAGGAATCTTGCAAAAGCACTTAATTACCTTATGTTACATAGGAAACCCTTTGACTTGCTAAATTCTTCAATAATCACATTTTGTAGTCAATTTAAAATTGACAACGGCAGCATCCAGGTCTCACAGAGTGTAACGAATACATTGATTGTAGTTAATTGATAACATGCTCCTTTTTATTCCAGAACATGGCTGGAAAGCCAAGTGTATCCTTAGCACCTACTGAGGGAGTAATGATTAATTGGGTTTACTATTTATGTTATGTTTGGCATGTCTGAGCTGTGGAGAGGCACTAATATATATCCTCCCACTTTTAGTGGGAGTTTAGTTTATGTTGCACGCAGAGGGGTGATTCTTGCTGTCCAAACCCTGGCATAAGCCATACAAACCTATGAACAGCTGGGCCAGTGCTTTGCAGTTCCACTTAACTCATCCCCTGATGATGCCTTGGCAATGAGCCCAGTGTAATGGGAGGCACCACCTGATGACCCTAAACACATAAACTCAGAATGCTTAAAGGACTCTGGACCACAACTGCATAAATGTTTTTCGAGGACAGGCTTCCTTGAATATCAATTACTAGAAGTGAAATGATTCAATGAGCTGAAATGAGTGCAGGATGGATGCTGCTGTATTGCTGCATTTCTTGAGGCAGCTCCCCTCAAGGCTGGTGCAGTTCTACCAGCACGCAGGCAGCTCTGGACACTGTCTCCAAGTCCCCTCGGCCTGGCTCACCGTTTTCCAGTAGATTCTTGAAGCTGGGTATGGAGTCTTTTGCAGTTCTTTTTTTGTGGCCCTAAGTCTGTTTCTTATCTGCTCTTTATGCAGTCTTTATGCAACTTATGATCATGAAATTCAGGTGGTTCTGCCCGGTGAACAGTACACAGCCAGCCATATGCCTGGGCTATACTTATCCATAGAGACACTGGACAGATGTTCTGGTGTCCCAGTCTGGGAGTGGGCACACAAATGCTTCTTCTTGGGGAACACGTGTATTTTGGCCACATGGTGGTTGTGCACCCAACTGTGTGAAGAAGATGGAGCTAGGCAGCTGTCTGTTTTGTCTCTATAAGCAGTTATAGAAATCTTCTTAGCTAAAATAAAGTTCTGGTCAATGAAAAAAAAAAAAAAAAATCCCCCTCCTACCTCCAAAAAGGTGCTGGAATGTGAGGCAAAAGCATATTTTTGCCTTCCAGGTACTAAGCAGGGCTTTGTGGTTGACCACTGCCAATTGCTGGTGCACAAAGCCAGGACTCTTGAGGCTTGAGAGCGTATGGTGCTGGGAAATCTCTGCTCCACCAACCACCTACTGTTTGGCCTTCGGGTAGTCATGTAATCTCTCTCTGCATCTCTGCTTCCTTCTCAGAGTATGCCTTGTCTATGTACACTGGGTTTCCTGGGGTAAGGTCCAGCCCATGACATTTATTAATACAGTACTTGGCATGCTGCAGCATGACTCCACTGAAGTCTTCAGATGCTACTGAAGTGCAAAATAATTGAAAGAGTATGTTAAGGCTTCTTTTACATAATGCTGTCATCTAGACAGTTGATGCTTGTTGGCTTCTAGGTAGAGTTTGGCTTTGACCTCAACATTGTGTGTCTTGCTTAGAAGAGTATTTGCTTGCTGTATGCTATACCTCACGGTTTCCAAGTCATCTGGTGGAGTAATGGGAGGATGCAGCTCCCAGCAGCA